>CABEEJ010003488.1:48046-69699 GCA_901482245.1 Timema douglasi | reverse complement strand
CATCTACCAACTGGAATGCAACCAGTGTCAAGCACAGTACATTGGTCTCACAACAGAAACACTAAGAAAGAGAATGAATGGTCATCGACATGACACAAAAATGAAAAATAAAGAGAAGCCTGTAGCAGCACATGCCGAAACCCATAATTGTGACTTTAATAACTGTTACACAACCAAGGTGGTCAAATCCCTGAACAAAGCAATATGCAACCCTTCACAATTAAGGATATGGGAACTGGCCCATCAATATATCATCAAATCCAGACAAGCCCCCAACCTCAACCTTAGATAATTCCTCTCCTTCCTACCAGCACACTTATTATTAGATTCAATATAACATTATTCATAGTGCTGCTATCTATACAGTGATGTCATAACTGAAAAACAGTCAGCTGTGGACAGTCAACCTTACAGTTCAACCAAGAAATCAGTCTACTCTCCTGACCTGATGAAGCTGTCTGTGACAGTGAAAGCTTGTTGTGTTTTTTAGTGTTATATCTAAACAATTTCTACTCCAGTATCACCCAGGTAAGTGTGCTGGCTATCCCTCCTAATTTAAACCATACCTTGTATAACTGTAACTTCTGATCAGATGTTATAAAACCATTTATAGGATTCTGTATTATATAAACTATCTCTAGCACGGGGTTAAGATCTGGTTGATTAACTCCCTCCTGCCATTGTGAGGTAAGGATATCTTTGTGTTATTAGGGTGTCTGCACTGAGGCTGGGATGTACGCTCTGAGGGAGCGAAGGGTGCACGTGACTCAAGAGGACTTTGAGATGGCTGTTGCCAAGGTCATGCAGAAGGACTCTGAGAAGAACATGTCCATCAAGAAACTGTGGAAATAGAACACGCTGGGGTGTTACTAACTTGTATTATTATGCTAATTACTTCTCATTCTATGAATATGTTATGGTATGACTTGCAAATTGTTTGATATTCTGATTCATTTTATCTTCTAGTGTATTAAATAACTTTCCTATTTAAATGGTTTTTATTTGTTTCCCCAGTCTTAACCTAATGATTCTGTTTGCGTTCAACTTCCTCTTTAGATCCAGGTGTCCTTTGTTAAAGTTTCGTTAATTTTCTTGACATAATTATTTGGTATTTATTTCACTTAGTAAAAAAAGTCTTGTGTCAAGATATGGAAATATTTTTTTTTTATTTTGTTATCAATACAATTGTTCAGGGTTTCCTAATAATTACTTTCCTATCGTAGGCTGCGACTCTTGCTCCTTTTCTGGCGGTGTCTGGTGAAACCAAATACCTGTGATAAGAAGAGAGACATTAACATACAGGTCTATTGGTGTGGTATTCATTCTATCATGATCGAAGAAAATAATCTAATTAGGGTTAAGAACGGCTAAGGAATTTATTTTTTGTCACATATGCTGCTTTTGCATAAGAAGGTTAACTTGTAAAGTTTCATAAAACAACGCGAGGTTAATTATTATTATTATAATACTGAGTCTCATATGTACCCGTACCCGACACCCCTGAATACTAACATTCGTGACACTTTCACAAAGAGATATAGAAAGAATATTATAGGAAGAAATCAAAGGATAAATATACAACAGACTGTTGCTTTTATAAAGAAAAGATAAACACATTCACATGTTACAAAAAATATAACATTTCTGTCAGCCGCCATGACAGCTGAGCATAAACAATTAGTGATAATTTAATTTAAATATCTTTATTCTTATTTCAAAACGGATGATCTAAGAACATCTAATCAAAGATAATAATTTACTTGATATTATTCAAAAGTTAGATATTTGTGGAGTTTCACGAATTAAAACAAGTTTGGCCTCGCTAATTGTCTTAGTGAACTTTACATATTAAGAGTTTTCTCATCGCATCTTACTCGACAAGCTCTAGCCAATAACTATGTAGACTTAAAATTTGTAACAATTTGATAATTCATTTGTTTTAAAATCTATTTTGATTATTGTGGATGGCTGAATTTTTAATATCTGAGTGAAGTAATCCAACACAACAAAATAAAATTCAGTTTGACTAGCCCCAACCCATCTGAGAGTGGTATCGAGTATTGTATTGTGCCACAACCAAGTAGTTACTTTTTAAGGATTACCTAAAAATCTGTCAAAATAACCAAATATCCTGTGATCTGTGCTATACCTATAAAATATGGTAAAAAAGGCAGCCCTGCACTGTTGTATTGATATTAAAAAGTCATCCATATAGTCCGGTTACCAGATACTATTGTACTTGACCTCACCTGATTGGGTGTTGTCTCTGATCGGGAACTTGTTGCGGTGTTTGGAGCACTTGTTCATTAGAGTCTTCCTCTCCGCATCCGTCAGATTTAGTCCGTCGTACAACTGTTACAAGAGACAATATTTTGTGTTAATTGTGATTAGGACTTTCTTTTGTTTATGGTGAGTTTGGTTCATAAGCCTACCCTTGTCTACAACTGCTAAAGTGCAGGCATGTCCGAATAGGCGGTGATCTACCATGCTCTCCCGTCGTCATTTTTCAACTTAAACGCATTATATTTGGCTGAAATGATGGTTGCCTGAGAAATTTGTTATAAATCAACATGTATTTCAAAATAAATGCTTACCTCTGTCGCAACTTAATAAGGAAAACCTCTTTTCGCTTTATTTCATTGTAAAGGCCATATTGTGTTTCTATCCACCTTTCCTGTACCTTCTTCCAAATATAATACAATTACCTCATAAAGCGAAAAGAGGTTTTCCTTATTGAGTTATAACGATCTGTTTGTTCACCTTAAAGGATGAATGGGTTGCATTGTTAGAATGGGAGTTGGTTTTGCCAGTAACTGTTTCTTGAGCAGCAAATTTCACTTCTAGGCGGGAAACAACCATCAAATCTTCCACTTCCGAGAGCATTGTGTGTCGTTTCCAAGTTACACCGAGGCGTTACAAATTAAACAACACTTGTCTTTGACCTTCACAAAGAAATACTCAAGTTCACATTCGTTGTGAAAATGATTTATAAAAAACTGACATTTTTGTTACATAAAATTGTTGTACCGCGCGCGCGACAGTAAGAGGAAACTTCACTTCAGTTTAAAGCGCAGGGATTTACGTCATCGCTTTCTCTCTCTCTTGGGCAGACAGTTTTGATGCTTCCTTGCGGTTAATTTGAAAACAACTCTCATGTGAGCCGATTAAGGAAATACAAATAGTAGTGGCTAATAATGCTTCCTCTTCAAAATCTCAATGAAATCGTTTTATATTACATTTTCCCGACTCAATGCCTATGGTGCGATCGACAGTCGGACATGCCTGCTATCAATGAGATATTTAAAAAATTAGCCTAGATCAGTCCTGAGATTGATAAACTACGTGTAGACCTTCCTGTAATATCCTAAATAGAATTAAGGATAGAATCTACAAGTATCTTGTTTTGGAGAAATGAAAACACTCCTTGTGCCCTTAATTGTACGCGTGTAAATAAGCTCCCAAGATGATATCGACGCTTGCCTTACTTAGTGGTCCAAGGTTTGAGTCAAGGGGCCAATTTAAATGGAGGGTAGATAAGAGAGGTGTGTGCACTACGGTCAGTTTACCAACCTCTTTGCAATCCTGGCACGCCCAGCCTTCCAGCCGGCTGCGCGCTTTCTTCCCACGCACGGCATCGCGCTGATACACGTATGGTGGACTTGAGGGAGACTCTTCGGGTATTCTGCAATCAACACAAGCTCCGAGACCTGACGCTATGTTTCACCTGACCTTGCGTTAAGGTGATTACAGGTCACCTACGCTTGGTCCAAACAAATTATGAGGGGCTTTGCCATGCAGTGGATATTACTACTTAGGATAGAAATAACTTAATAAGGAAAACCTCTTTTCGCTTTATGAGGTAATTGTATAATATTTGGAAGAAGGTACAGGAAAGGTGGATAGAAACACAATATGGCCTTTACAATGAAAAGAAGAACACAGTTCACACTTTACACTGCTGCCAATGGACAAGGAGGTAATGGATGTCTCTTAAAGAAAATTGATCGTCACCGCCCAATCCCCCGACCCAGGTTTCATTCTATCCACCTTTCCTATACCTTCTTCCAAATATAATAGTTAGGATAGAAAGTAATTTTATCGAGAAAAGCGCCTTTCTTCTATTTTTCCAAGAGTTCAAAGAATTGTATCCAGATAATGTCTGTCATCTGGGGCTATTATGATCTTAATTAACTTATTGTTTCTAATAAGGTATACCGACACAATTGGTTTTACAGTTCTGCATAGGCTTAGTTTTATCTCTTTCCTGTACCTTCTTCCTTTGTGTGTGAAAGCAGAAGAGATAAGAAATGTAAAATCTTTTCTTTGGGTTTTAAGATACTGGTTGAATTTTGTAATCTAATGTTGCATTTACCCGCCTCAGTGGCATAGTTGGCTAACGTGCTAGTCGTGTTGAGCTCGACTGCCGAGGACGGGGAGATCGAGGTTCGAATCTCGGTCGGGTGAACTGGGGGTGGTTTTTTCTAAATGGGTTTCCCAATTCCCAATACATTAGCATAATTAGTACTTAAAGCGTATAACCCAAATGGGTAGTAAGACGCGGGGATTAATATTAATGTTGCATTTGTTATACACTCAAAACTTACCTATCAAAATCGCTAATGTCACTCTGACTAACTCTGGAATTTCTCTCTTCGTTCAACTGTTTATTAAATTTTCTCTGACGACAATTGATGTCATCGCCGTCTGATCTTGGGGTCTTTGCCGACCTTGGCACCCCCGCTACGCGAGGTTTGGCCATCTCCTCCAGGAGTTCGTCTATGTCCGTACTGTCTGCTTGCTTTTTGCTTCTTAAACTCAACTTTGAATTCTTTACTGGTTTTTTGCAAGAAATGGACGGAATGAATAGCGTTTCGTCCGGGTCCAAAACTGGCCTGTGTTTCAAACTAGTTTTCCTGAAATTTGAGAAAATAATATAGAATTGTACAAACACTAGTTTAGTAATTTATCCATTATTTTTATTATCATATTCCATTTTTCTGTCTACTGCCCATTTAGATTTTATTTTTTAGGGGGTACATTTTGCTTGATTGTATTTTCTTTTGTGAGGATTAGATAGTTACATTGTACATCCGCTTCACAATTACATTTTATCACTCGGGATGGAAGTAGTCTTCACTTGTCAAATATTCCGGAGATGATGGACAAGAAACTGTTTTGAAAAGCTAAAGTTATCATCAAACAACTCTTTCATTTGATTTTCATTAAATGGGTTTTTGGAAACTACTATCTCTTTTTTTTTGTGTGGTCAACAATTTACTTGATTGTTATTCATAATTTCTATTAAAAGTGAGCTGCAAATCACATGACATGATGTATGAATACATGAAAGTAGATCTAATAACGCTTTCTAGATGTCGGATAAGTGCCACAGTTACCCCTGTCATATTTTACATGTTGCGATCAGACAATAGAACTGTTGGAGAGTATTACATACTTACATATGTCCAGATGATTGTGGTTTAATAAGGTGGCCGGTGTGCAGAGCGTCTCTACGCAAGACGTTTGGAGACTCTAGAACTACTTCATCGTCGTCATCAGCCAGTTCAATTATCTCACTCTCTTGTTGGAGCAACTCTTCGAGGTTTTTCTGGAGTAAAGCGTCGTCGTCATTGTACCCGATACTCGCGACTTTCACAGAAGCTTCCGTAGACGTTTGGCGTACGCCTCTGTTGAATTCTGTAAACGAACACACGTCCGACTTCTTCGGGAACTTGGCTAGCGATAGAGTGGTCTGTTTTAAACGGCGACCAGCAGTCTTGGCTTTCTCTTTCAGAGGGGAATCAAATAGCTCGTGCACGGGTTTCAATGCCCAATAATCCGCTTTCTTTCCCCCTTGCGGACTAGATGTAGATGAACTTCCTTGAACCATCACTGCCCCTGTTGCTAATGTACTTTTACCTTCGATGTCAATCTTTTCTTTTGACGTTCCTTGTCCACCGGTAGTTTTTAAAATGGACGGGCTGCCAGATTTATTAGGTGGCGCGGTGAGAGGCACTTCAACAACAGTTTTGTGGTGTTTTCGCGAGGCAGCGTTCTCAACTTCCTCTAAAGTAACATTCCTCTTACAGCTGTTCGGGAAGATCCTCTTTGATGTGCTGCCAATCACAGGACTGTCTTTTTCTTTAACAGCCCCGGAACCCGCCCCGTGTTTCTCGGGAGTTGTTAGGATCGGAGCCGGTTCTAGATTTGTGTTTGCATTAAGAACTTCTGCTAGGGGTCTTTTAGGCGAGACGTTGTCTGGGACTTCACAAGGACCCAATGTTTCTGGTATTATCATCCTATTCGCTTGTCGACACTCGTACAGTTGCGATGAGAACGACTCGGGTACGAGCGTTACACCCACATCTGCTTCTGCTTTCAGACGTTTCCTTTCCGGAGTTTTATCTTGGGATGTAAATATTTTTTTTGGCGCAATGTGTTCAATTCGCTCGCGCTTATTCTTTGGTTTCTCACCCGACAGATCTTCATTCTCCAAATCGTCATCACCTAACAACATCTGCGACACCAGATCGTAAGCCTTGGCTACCGATTTAGAATTACCTTGTGATTGGTCAGCACAGTCTTGCGTGTTTCCCAAATTCAATATACGAGCTGGAAAACAAAACACAGACACATTAACCGTGTTCTCCACATCAATGGAGACAAAATGGAGTGGGGATGTCCAAAGGGTTTAGATACTATCATCAATTGAAACATATTTTATAAGGTCAAAGGTCCTCAGTGCCCTTCACTACCTGTCCTGGTTATATGCATATGAATCTGTTGTTACTAAGTCAGGGATGAGAGGTTTAATTTATAGGTGCACCTGCATTTGCATCGGTACACCCCGCCAGGGCTGGGGACCCACACCTCCCCGTTTAACTGGCAGTCCAGTCGGGGCCATTCGACCACCAAAGTGAGCGTAAATAACTTGACTATGACACCTTTTGTTAACTAGACTTCAAAGATCTGAAGGGATCTTACCAATGGATTTGATCCGCTTATCGCTCTGCTTCAGTTTTTTACTTTGGTCGCTGACTTGCCGCTCGAGCTTCTGACAACGTTCGCACGGCATCAGTCGGTTCCTGAAATATTGCCATCGAACACTAATTTAAAATACAACTCGTTCCCGCCATCAACCAGAGGTGTCTGGTCTTGAAACACAGCACCTGTTTGAAATGTCGCAGTGGTTTATCACTGTCATGTTTAAAGCATGCCGCAGGCCGTCAGACCGCACACAGCGCTACGGACGGTGATATTAGCTCACCGGATCACTTCCCCTTCCGCCCGGTCCAGCTCCTTAGTGGTCGCATCGAGACGGCGTCTCAATTCGTCGGCCGTTTGCTGGATGTTGTCCACTTTATACTTCAGTCCTAAACACAGACATGTTTCAACTCTTAGGATGCAGGTTGTTAACTTGTCCACCAAATTATCGTTACTATTATTCAAACATAAAATGGACAACAAGTATTCGCTCATCTCGGTTATTTTAATGTTAGGTATTCTTACCAACAAAGGCTATTATTGTAGTATTTTGCCAGGAATAATACTATCTAACAGCTACTAGATCAATCTCCGTGTGACCAACAGCTGTCAATTGATAGATATTATCAACTGTTAAGACATCATAAGACCTTTAGATTATGGTTAAAAGAAGTTTCCGTCAAATCCAAATTAAATCAAATAAAAAAAGTATTTGTCGGGGTCATTTTGGAATTTGAGATATAAAAGATGTAATGCCCCTTTCCCCTGTACCCATCATTTGCGATGAAGGGCCGCTGGAATGTTGTTGTAGCTATGTAACAAGGTTGGAACCTGTGTATCTATGCGCCAAATTGAACCAAAATGAGTTAGAAGAAGTCGAGTCTTAAAGAAAATTGATCGTCACCGCCCAGTCCCCCGACCCAGGTTTCATTCATTATATATTCACATCCAATGTCCTTTTCCTGTGTTTGTCCTTTATGTTATACCTCTTACATGTTCCTATCTATGTGTCCTATCATTCTTTAACATTCTCCTTTTTCTCCCCTTTTGTGTTTTTTTGGATTTCTCTTTTAGGAAGTTGCGTTGCGCGTTTCACACTCCTCCCTGATGAGTTCCGATAGAATGAAACCTAGGTCGGGGGATTGTTTTCTTTAAGAGACATCCATTACCTCCTGGTCCATTGGCAGCAGTGTAAAGTGTGAACTGTGTTCTTCTTTTCATTGTAAAGGCCATATTGTGTTTGTCCACCTTTCCTGGACCTTCTTCCAAATATAATACAATTAGAAGAAGTCGAGATATTTTTCTTTTTAGTCCCTACGTCACACCACTTGTTCAGATAGAGAGAGAGAGAACTAGCGTATGAGCTGCTATAACGTGCTAATCATGGGGAAGTGCACCCACATTTGTGTAGAAGCAGAGTGGAAAACCAGGTGGGTCTGAGCCCCAATAGCCCAGTCTATTGCGAGAGCGACGCATCAGACCGGAGCTGGCAATGAAGGTTTAAAACCTATTAAATTAAACATTACTTCGCTCCCTTGGAACAGCCATGGAAAGGTTGAGGCCGATTTAAAAATACACAAACTCGTATAATCATAAGAGAAACTTACTTTTAAAACAAGTGAACGTGGTATCGAGGAGAATCGCGACCCCGCGCAGCTCCTCTTCGTCATTGCAATGTTTGCGGGCAATGTTTACGTCAAACAGAGAGGTCCACAAGTCTTCCATCCCGCCGGGGTACCCACGAGTCTCAGGGTTCACTCTAGAAACAACACGAGAACAATATAAACAATAAGGTCAAGCTTTTCTCGGTAGCATAAATGATAAAAAGACATAACATAATTAATTTTTCCGAGTACAGTAAGATATATGGCACTCTCTCTGTATCTGAGAGAGAGAGAGAGAGAGAGAGAGAGAGAGAGAGAGAGAGAGAGAGCAGCAGCCATGTAAGCAGTAAACATGCTCTGTGGCTGGTTAATATGGGTTCAAATGGTGGCATTCGATTTGTGCAGGAGAGTTTGTGTTCATTCGATTCAGTTTAATTCTTCTCTGGCATTTGAAATTGTCAGATGTGTGTTGACGCGTCAGCACTGTGAACAATATTGTTGCAATATTGTAACTTATGCCGTCGGTGTTTGAATTACGTAAAACTAATGTTTTCAGACTTGTTCCGCGTCGAAGTAACTTGAATCGTTTCGGTTGTTGCCGTCATCGGGAATTAATTATGAGACAAATTGTTTTGACGAGTTTATTTTGCATGCGAGAAGGTTGGTAGGCGAGAAAATGAGGAACATAGTCCGTGTTCTCCCTGAGGGGTTTCGAACTGGCGCGCCACCCAGATAAAATCATCAAATAGGCCTACTGCCCCCACCTCCTGCCGGATAATGCCACCTGACTGGCAACATTTTCCGCCCAAAGACACTGCAAGCCAGCGGAGAAAGTGATAGTGATATAGTCTTGAAGGAAACAAATTGACGTAGTTAAATATTTTAGTGTGTCAACAGTTATACAAATAAAAGCGCACACCTGTCAGAGAAGGATCAACGTGTCAACAAACTAAGTGACATGTTCTGAATAACCCTTGTCCTGTGTTTACTGTAATACGGAGTTATTTCCAACAGCGAGCTCGACTTCTCTTCTTGTATGTTGAATTACTCCTCTCCCTGTTGGAGGAGTTTACAATCATTTATACTCCCAATAGGAGCTACACAGATCTAATTGATTACAGATGATTGGACAGTGTGTTGTACTCAATAAACTGTTCCAGAGTTGTGTTAGGTGTTCCGTCTCACGACAGGTCCATTCCTTATGTCGGTGAACTTAGACCTCCTTCAGCTCCCTGTCCTCCGCCTCCTCCACCAGCTCACAGAATGTTCTTCTTTCCTTCAAGTCATCCAATAGTTGAATCCTCCTCCTTCCTAAGCTCCTCTTTCCCTCAACCTTTCCTTCTATGACGTCGTGCAGAAGACAGTTCCTTCTAAGGATGTGTCCAATACAGTTGGTTTTGTACCGAAGAATCTCTTCTTACCTGCTCTTCTTAGGTCTTCCTTTGTCCTCCTGTCTGTCCACCTGATCTTCTCCAACACAACATTTCAAAGCTCTCCAAGTATTTATTTCCATCTTCCTGAGAGTCCAAGTTTCAGTTCCAAATCCAACTTGTTGGTCAGCAGTAACCAAATAAACACACCATTTTAAATGAGTGGACATTGTCTTTTACTGTAAACTTTGAGGTACATGGTAATGTACACAATGTATGAAAGGGTTATATACTCCCCTAGAACTTTGTATGTGAGGGTTATACTCCCCTAGAACTTTGAATGTGAGGGTTATACTCCCCTAGAACTTTGTATGAGAGGGTTATACTCCCCTAGAACTTTGTATGTGAGGGTTATACTCCCCTAGAACTTTGTATGAGAGGGTTATACTCCCCTAGAACTTTGTATGAGAGGGTTATACTCCCCTAGAACTTTGTATGAGAGGGTTATACTCCCCTAGAACTTTGTATGAGAGGGTTATACTCCCCTAGAACTTTGTATGAGAGGGTTATACTCCCCTAGAACTTTGTATGAGAGGGTTATACTCCCCTAGAACTTTGTATGAGAGGGTTATACTCCCCTAGAACTTTGTATGAGAGGGTTATACTCCCCTAGAACTTTGTATGAGAGGGTTATACTCCCCTAGAACTTTGTATGAGAGGGTTATACTCCCCTAGAACTTTGTATGAGAGGGTTATACTCCCCTAGAACTTTGTATGAGAGGGTTATACTCCCCTAGAACTTTGTATGAGAGGGTTATACTCCCCTAGAACTTTGTATGAGAGGGTTATACTCCCCTAGAACTTTGTATGAGAGGGTTATACTCCCCTAGAACTTTGTATGAGAGGGTTATACTCCCCTAGAACTTTGTATGAGAGGGTTATACTCCCCTAGAACTTTGTATGAGAGGGTTATACTCCCCTAGAACTTTGTATGAGAGGGTTATACTCCCCTAGAACTTTGTATGAGAGGGTTATACTCCCCTAGAACTTTGTATGAGAGGGTTATACTCCCCTAGAACTTTGTATGAGAGGGTTATACTCCCCTAGAACTTTGTATGAGAGGGTTATACTCCCCTAGAACTTTGTATGAGAGGGTTATACTCCCCTAGAACTTTGTATGAGAGGGTTATATACTCCCCTAGAACTTTGTGTGTGAGGGTTATATACTCCCCTAGAACTTTGTATGAGAGGGTTATACTCCCCTAGAACTTTGTATGAGAGGGTTATACTCCCCTAGAACTTTGTATGAGAGGGTTATATACCCCTAGAACTTTGTATGAGAGGGTTATACTCCCCTAGAACTTTGTATGAGAGGGTTATACTCCCCTAGAACTTTGTATGAGAGGGTTATACTCCCCTAGAACTTTGTATGAGAGGGTTATACTCCCCTAGAACTTTGTATGAGAGGGTTATATACTCCCCTAGAACTTTGTGCGTGAGGGTTATATACTCCCCTAGAACTTTGTATGAGAGGGTTATACTCCCCTAGAACTTTGTATGAGAGGGTTATATACTCCCCTAGAACTTTGTATGAGAGCGTTATATACTCCCCTAGAACTTTGTACGAGATTGTTGCAGACATTAGCTCATTCATGATGAAATAGCTAAGAGTAGTTGGGCAAAGCCCTAGTGGGCGCGGGCAAATGGTAGACAGACAGAGATGGGCCAAGTGATCGACGAACTAAAGGTCCCAGGTTTGTGTGCATTCCACATCCAGGTGTTCTCTTCAGACTACCTGTATATTATTTAGTTACAAATTATAATTTACATCAATAGAATAAATAATACCAGTTTCAAGCCATGCAAGTACGTTGGAATGAGCAAGGTAGATCTTAGAGGAAATGTATCAACATTTAAATGGAGGGAGAGTATGAAAGCACTTTATGGGGGAGGGTACCCCTCTACTTCTGACCGGGACCCAAACCCCATAGTTCCGCATCACAGGCAATCAAGTATAATGCAGGGGTGAAACAAGAGCTACATGTGTCCTTGGATAATAAAATATTGGCCGACTAGAACTACCTTACCCACCTCGGTGGTGTAGTTGGCTAACGAGCTCGACTGCTGAGGACAGGGAGATCGAGGTTCGAATCTCGGTCGGGTGAACTGTTTTTCTCTCTCTCCCTAAATGGTTTTCCACTCTCCCTCCACGCAAATGCGGGTTCACTTCCTCTAATTCAACCTTCCCAAGTCCTAATCCATTAAAGTAATTAGTACTTAAAGCATATAACCCGAACGGGTAGTAAGACGCGATGCTAAATAAAAATAAAAAATCATAGCAATCACAATAACTAGCTCATGTTTTAAATATATTATTTGTGATTGCACTACAACTACCTTTCAAATGTGGCCTATTCTGGACCTGTTATCAAAAGTTGTTGTATATTTACTTGTGTTAATAACAGTTCAGTTGTAATATTGTCTACTTGTGTCTAGCTTTAAAAAAAACACTTTTAAAGAGTTCAATAATTGGACATTTCCAACTTTATCATGGGTTGGCACGGTCACGTGATTTCCATCTCTAGGACTTAAGGACGCGGAGCTTACAGACTATGTAGACGCGCTAAAGAGCACTAGCTTGAATTTTAGGTTATGTTTAGGATACACTTATTCTACAGTAGCCAAAAGTGCAAAAATTTGCTTTCAAATTATAACAACAACGACAGTCAATCAATTGGTTTATTTATCTAACAAATCATTGACGAGATAGATTAAAATTCGACTTTGTTACATATCTCTATATTACCTTGAAGCCGCCATATTTAGCAATAAAAATTATACGGTAATCCTAACACAATCTATGAGCATTATATTAAGAGTGAAATTTAATATTACCTTTGTACTACTGATTATTCCTAATTTAACTGAACACATTTGATTTCCCTATAGAATTGCTTTCTGTCACATTAAAAAAAACAAGCAATACGCCTCAGTCAGAGGTCAGTCAGTGCTGCCAAACTAAGCATATTAAAGAAAAATTCTCGTAAAATTTTTAAGCAAGAAAATTAAGTATTTTTCCTCAGAAAGCTTTTATAGAATTGTTTTCGCTAAAATAGTTTTAAAATAACTTAATAACAATCAAAGGAAGTGGTCATGCAAATAGGCTTCCTAACCTATTTATGTTTTAGGGCTTGGTAGGACTGAATCAATACTTGACAATTGATAAATACTGTGACGTAATTTGAATTGTCATGCTGTACAAAACCTTACATTTCCCGCTTCTTCGCGACGTTCAAAGCTAAAATAGGATTATACTCTTTTTAACTGATTCACAATTTCTATAGTTACGCGACTGTTGATCTAATTTCTGTGATAGATTTGAATTAGTACAGTTCGTTCGGATTGAATTCGACCACAAATATTTTAACAATAAGTCGTTTAAGAGTCGTCCGCCTTTCAAGCGACACGTTGCCATAGCCATAGCATTCGTTTGCAGGAAAATTAAGTGGAGTCAACCCAACAAAACTAATAACCGAGGCTTTAAAAAAATGCATCCAACATCATTAATCTGTACCTACTAGTCCTTCTACAGATGTAAATTATTTTTAGTAGATTTACCTTTCTCTTAAAAAAAAAAGTTATCACCAAAGATTTAGCCTACTTTGGGTCTACACAAAACTAATAAATATAAAAATGAGCATGACTGGCCAAATCAAACACCAGCAGACACTATTAAAAAAAAAGTATACAATATACTTATAGGAACTCTTAGTACAAAGAAACAATTCTTGCTTGGAGAGATGAATGGGAAACCACATGTACCTGGATAAGCTTGAACCCCAGACTTCCAGTCCCTGGACACTAAAATAATCCTGCCTGTGTTAGATAAGTTAATATTCACAAATTTACACCAATGGGACAAGGGGGTATCATTTAGAAATGCACCCGCATTCATGTTGAGTGAGGGTGAGAAACCAAGGGTGGAATAAAAACCTAATTAAATTTCGATGGGATTCTAATTTCTCTCACCCGCTCCGGTGGCTGCACTGTCTAAGGCGCTTTTATCGCAAGAGACTAGACTGCCATTCACAGGGTGATCAAGGTTCGATCCCGGTCAGGTGTACCGAGGGTGGTTTCCCCTCTAGATTCAACCTTAATTCCTAACCAATAAGTGTACATACAACCCAAACAAGTGGTCGTGGGTTCAATACCCGCCCCCCAACATGTATTTACTAGGGAAACTAAGTCTCCAACCATGTTCGGAATGGTGAGGAAGTGATGGTTGGCAGACTTATCACACAAATGCAGGTACATTTCCTCTAGAATCGTCGCTCCCCTCCCCAGGAGGGTAAAAAGGTCCCTCCCGCACTTCAGACGGATTGGAGGGCAATGGTTAGCGGTCACGCAGGGTTTGACTCTTGGTCAGCTGTACTGGAAGTTTTCCATCCTCCCTCCTCACAAATGTGAGTACATTTCCTCTCGATAGCACGGACAAGTACAAGTGAATACCGTGTTTGGGTCCTCGCTCCTAAACAACTAATTATGTTAATGTGCCCTCAGTACACTGACCGGGATCGTACCCCGATCTCGTCAGCGGGTAGTAGTGGTTTGTACCCCCGACTCTGGGGTTCGCTCTCCACATCCTGGATACCAAATTAGTAAACCTGAGATATATTTTACTGAAGCTGGTTTGTTTCTTTTAACAATTATAAGAAATTTACATATTTCTAAAAAAAATGTATTTTTAAGTTGATAATAAGATAAAGAAAGTTAACTCCCTTTTTTACTTTAGAAGAAAATATTTATTTATAACGAAGAAAGTGGGACATTTTTACAAGAACATTATTCGCAATCGGTCCTTGTTCCCGTAAACTTCCAGACAAACTTGGCCATTAAAATAACAATAAACAGGATGTCAAATTCGACTCCTTTACATTTTAAATCCAACAATATTTAGAATCAAACACGGTTTTAACTTTAGGTATTGACTGTTAAAAAGTTAACTGTCAGGTTAAAACTTGGCCTCCAGGTAGGATTATCACGAGGAGTTTTTTGGAATTATATTGGTGGGAAAATGAGTGAACAGATGCGTCACTTTCTCAACGTGTTTCTGTAACAGTGTATATTGTTCCAGGCAGAGGCGAGCTAAAGTGTGTTGTATTGCTAATAACATATTTATAACGTGAGATTTTAAATGTAGAGGATCCAAAGAAATGTGGTCAAAGTTCAAGTAACAGAACGGAGACGACTCTTATAAAATGACAACCTCCGACTGTTTTGGGAGTTCACTAATCCTATCTTACCTGAGAGCTGATTAACATCGACTCCATATCTTCACTGTCGAAATTCTCCAACACTATAACTAAATTACGAGACATTCGGAGTCGTTGATCAAGACTAGGTTATCAACATCAACGTCCGCGTTGAAATTAAAAGTACAGTCGATTCCAGATAAATATAAAAAATAACTCTCATTCAACAGAAATGTACTTTTTACAAAAAAAAAAAAATCTCTTTTAGTGATTAATTACAAACTGCCGATAATTTAATTTTACCTGGCTCTGACCGATATTGAACTAAAAAAGGGCACAAGTGTATATTATCATTTTTAACTGTGCAACAAAAAATCAGAATAAACATTTTATAACTTAAAAAATATATTATTTAACTGATAAGTGATTAATGTCCACTGTTGAATTTAAAAAAAAAAGAAAAAAAAGGTAGATTTAAGAATTTAAATAAGTACAATAATTTATTTATTTTACTTTATTGTGCTGGGATGTATACTAAAGAGTTATGCAATTAAATAATTCAATTTCAAAATTTATTTTTATTTTTAACACATATATGCACTATTTACAATTATTCTTTAGTTAAATAATTCCCAAAATAAAGACACAATATTTTTTTCATATTCTTCTTTTATGGAACAGGACACAGGAAGGATAGGAACAGATATAATTTGGCTTCACAATGAAAATAGAGACACAGTTCAAAACTTACACTGCTGCCACTGGACAAACACAATCTATCTTAAAAGAAAATTCATTGTTGCAGCATTCTTATGTCTTTGTGGAAAAAAATCTTTCCATTTTTGTGTTAAAATACATTAATATTCTATTTACAATTATTGAAAACCAATTCTTTAAATTGTCTTCTATTTCTGTCTACAGTTTGTCATTTTTAGTTTTCGTTAATTAACCGAGCCTGAATCGGGATTTCAGTGGTTATTTAAAATCCGGGTGGATGTTTGGTAACTGGATTAGATCTCAATATTACAGAAATCCACACGAATCATCGGCTTACTTCCAAAACCTCGTAATACAAACCAATTCAAGAGTATAAAGAATATTTTAAAAAGGTACATTCAGAATGACGGAGTTGACGTCTGGAAGAAAAATACCGCAAGAGGGGCCAAGAAAGAGACGGGAAAAGCAGATAAAGAGTGAAAATGAAAGGAGAAGAATGGAAGAAAAGAAGAAGATAGAGAATGACATGGCCATAGGCTGGAAACAGTTGATGATAAATTAAATGCGGCCCAATACGTTTATTTATAAAAGTGTGACACAAAATAAATCGGTGATGAAAGGTTTTGGAAGTAAGCTAACATATTATCAGCCGGGAGTATGTTTGTACTGAGCACTCAAGTGCCCTCGTGCTTGGAACAAGACAATAACATCATTTACAACAAAAATCTTGCACAAGGAGGTTATTATCTATGAACGTGAGCGGCTCGTGACGGAGACAGAGTTCTTTCTTCTGGTTTCTATCAGGTCTCCTTGAAAGTATAAGGTTCAGCTTCATTTCATAGAGAACTTAAAACTTGCATCCCAACGATACAGTAAACCACGTACACATGTATCCGTGAAGAAATGACCCCGTATTGTTCGAGAAACAGTTACGAGGGTTCCGTAACACGCTGTTTTCCATCCCCGATGTAGGATTACAATTCTTCTCAAAGCCCATCTATTTTCCCCTGAGATTCATTTTATATGTTTCTTTGAGACTCTGACTTGTCGAGGGGTCAAATTGGGCCGTCTTGGCGTTTCAGCCATATATTGACGTCAAGTTGTCTTCAGCAGCATTCGCTTGTACTGTGTGGTAGACTGACGGACAAGTGAGATACTAGTGAGAAGAACATTTTAAAATGACAGTCAGGTTAGATATTTAAAAACCTAGTAATTATGAGTTTACAACTGGCTAAACTTTCAATGTCACAAGATAAATAATTAAAACAAACACTTCTCGCCATTCTGGGTGTAATGATGAACATTTCTAATAAGATGTGGATTATTTCAGCCAAACGGCCGGTCCCAAGGAATGATATTATAATATTTGCCAGCTTTAAAGTGAGCTTTAATATCTAAGTTATGAGGTATAGAGCACTAGGCTAAATCATGGTTTGAATAAGGAGGGATAGCCAGCACACTTACCTGGGTGATACTGGAGTAGAAATTGTTTAGATATAACACTACAAAACACAGGACAAGCTTTCACTGTCACAGACAGCTTCATCAGGTCAGGAGAGTACTGTCTGTGACAGTGAAAGCTTGTCGTGTTTTTTAGTGTTATATCTAAACAATTTATACCCCAGTATCACCCAGGTAAGTGTGCTGGCTGGCTATCCCTCTTTACTATCTAAAGATAAGTATTTTAAACAGAAACATGAAATGGCCAGAAGGCACAGAGAATTTACAACTTGAGATAAACAAAAATAGATATAAAATATACACTGGTCCTCCCATTTTGACGGAACTTGGGAATAATGTTGTTTTAAATACACCTGCAAACACATGTGAGCCAATTATTTCCAAGGGACTTGCTTGGTTTTAACCAATATGAATTAATATGGGAACAATGTAATGAAAGAGGAGAGCTCTGTAAACCCACATCAGGACCCATAGTCTTCACTTCAAGTGCTGTTTAACAACAAATAATATTATTTGAATATATGCACAAATATACATTTTGATCTGTAGTAATCTCACAGTGTTGCCAACTCTTTTAATCGTTGTTGTTTGGTTTTACAAGTCCGACCATTTCGTTAAATGTGGGTTCACCTGTTATTTTCTTTTGACTTTTTAACCTAGATTAAGTGAAGGTGAAGCTTCAAAATTTCAAAAAAAGAATCTGAATATAGTTAAATTTTGTGTTTGATTCGAAATTTCAAACCTGGGGCGGGACCTTGACACCTACCTTCAGATTTAAATATAATGAATTAACATTTTGAAGATGTTAGCATATAAATGTTTTATTGTGCTATATTATTTACCTCAACCCCAAATGACTCGAGAATACCGTAAGGTGGGGATGTACGCAACGCAAGATACGGTGGGCGTTTTTGAAATTTTTAAAGCTAAACTTTTTTTTTTGCAAAAATTTTCTTGTCACGGTGATTTCAACAGTTATTGAATATTTGTCGAGGGTGCCCAAGAATTTAATGACAACTTTTCTCTTGATTTAAAAAGTCTGTAATCTAATATCGCTATGCTCATGACAGATTTTAAACGACTGTTGATAAGATCTTGTGAAGATAATTAAACTACACACATCTACTGAAGAAATATTTGATTTATTTTGGCCAAATAAATGTTTGGGTGTACAACCCTGGCCTCGGGTCCTATACATCCCCACCGAGGTTTGGATAGCTATATTCTCTGTCAGATGATGTGGTATTTAGTAAATATTAATTAGGGTGAATTGTATGGACTAATTAGATAACGATCTAGTAAAAAACAATTGGTTAAGTATAAACAATATATTCAAGAAATATTACTACATAGTTTATGAAGAATTTAACCACAGTACATAAGTTCAACTATTATTAATTAATAAATAAACCAGTGAGTGACAACAGGTAATTAAATGTGTGTTTTCCAACTAATGACGTTGCCGACTGGGTGATTACGAAGCTATCTTAGATCTCAATGTACAAAACAGCTCTTGTTTAGTTGCTGATTACACTTTCCCTCTTCCAGTGAAGAGTATAAACACTTGCTACCATAGCCCCATCCTGGACATGTTCATAGATAAAACCAATAGACCGAGTCAAATGTAGGCAACGCCGTTAGTTGGACAACTTATATAGACCTAACTATTTCAAAATTATAACTACACCAACATAATTAAACAAAATGGTGGACAATGAGCAATACTAGTCTGTGAGTGTCCGGGACAGTCTGTTTGTGATCACAACTGGAGCTTATCATGACATCAAACCTTATATTATTAAAAATTATATTTTTAATTTTCCATACCATGGAGTAAGCCTGTGACAAACTTGTAAATTTAAAGTTATTTGATTTAAAAATCCTAATCTCTTTTTTTTTATGATTCGTATTGGATTCGAAAATTCCTATGCAAATAGTCATTATTTGGATACAGTTTATCGACCTTTTTTTTGTTTGTTGAGTTGAATTAAAGATAAATATAATTTAGACTAGTATTCAATTTTAATTTAATAACATTTCATTCTAGAATTTTTTACTTGGATTCAATTCAAAACATTGTTATTATAAAATAAAGGTGTTTGTATTCGAGTTGGTAAGCATTGATTTGTGTCTGTTTCGGCTTACCATGGAATATATCACATCATATGTGTGTGTGTGTGTATTCCCTCACCCATACATTACATACACTAATGGAATGTATCATCTGTGAGGGTTTCAAACTTGATTCTTCGACACTTTTAATTATCAGTGCTATCAAAAGAATTGATCCTAACATCATGAATTTTGAAATGAAAATTAAAGTTCTTGCACGAACAAAATTGAAAAATTGAATAGTTTATAAATGTATCTTATTTTATTTTTTATTTGGTTTCATTTAAATGCTGTCAAATTGTAAATGTACCATACATGACTTTAGTGATCTAAGGATCTCAGCCATTTCGATTAGGTGTTTTTATATTTGACTAATTATATTCTTTTCCCCAAATATATTACAATAAAGTGTATAAATAAATAAATATATAAAATATTTTTAATGCAAGGTTGGGGTAAAAGATAGAAATTGTAAATGCAGAGGAACCAGAATCAAGAAAAATTGGAGTGTGTAAAAATATTGACAGATTTAAAACACACATTTAATCTTAAGTTCATCTGTTATTTTTCAAACAGGTATGTATGAAAATATGGTTTTAGTTACACGTCATAAGTGTTTGCCAACTTGTCGATGCGTGAAAAGGTCTTCATCCGTTGATCTGCTTCATCAAAAACATTGTCACTCGATTGTTCACAAAGCCTGTTTGCTCGGTGAACGATATCGACGAGAAATACGCACAGTTCTTGTGTTTTTCTGACATCCCTATCAATGGAAGAGCTTTACTGAATAAACCCAGGTGCAGAGGACCCGCTGCTCACACTGCCTCCAAGTACAATAATCAAGGTGTGAAGAAAAATAATTTTCTACAGTCTTATCAACAGTTTAGTACAGTGAAAAGTAACATAACCTTAATTTAACTTAAAATTACTCAAAAAACTAATATATTTATATTTATATATATACACAATATTATTACAAAGGTTTTTTTAAGTCCTTAATAAATACAAAATGTTGAACATCACCTTCACAAGCAACTTAAGTATGGACAACCTTTTCTTTTCCTTTGTACAACAAATACCTTGATAAAATATATATGTTCGACAGAAGGTGACAGCTAGGATTGACGTCCCCTGTACCCTACATATCACTAGCGTCATTACCGCGGCGGGTTGCCCGGAACATTCCACGGATTAAACTTATTCCGTATCCCGCCCCACGGATGAGGCACAGGAATGTCATGCGAAAACGGAGCAGAGCCCGGAGGGATCCTGTCCGCGAGGAAAGGGGGGCGTGGACGCAAGCCTGGAAGTCTGGAGGACGGGAAGAAGTTTGAAGGGTTCAGAGCGGCGTGAGGAGGCCTCACCCCCCCTCGGGGGAAACCCCTGCCTCGCCCCCTCCCGCCAACGTACGAGCTGGCGGCCACGACAGGAGGGTGGGGGGGTATCTCCGGACTTTTCAGCTCTTCAGAATTGCTTCCGTCGGCATTGTCTACCCTAGTGTAAGACGGGATGGGCTTGCCTTCGGGCAGGGCGCCCGCTCCTTTAGTGTCACCGTAACCCGTTTGAAGCGAGCGAGACTGAGAGGATTCCGTACCTGTTTCCTTGGGGAGGAGTTTGGAAACGACGACTGCCGCGGAGGTGAGCCCGTGGCGAGTCAACAACGACGCAAGGGTGCGGCGGACTCCGTCGGTCGCCAAAGCTGTCCCGGATCTGACCACACTGCCGCTGTTGCTCACAGCGTTGTCCCCGGCATACACCGCATAGGCGTCAAAGCTGTCCATCTTGGGGCCCTTTTCCCAGTCATTTGCAGCTGCAACAGAGCGCGTAGGTATTCCGTATAGTCTTACTACACCCCTTCAGGCTGTAGGCCTATTTACTAATTACAATAATGGTATTGAGGAAGTTTATATTTAGAGGTGCACTTGCATTTGCTTGGAGAGAGTGTGGAAAAACATAAACAACACACTGGGTACACCCCTTTAGCCCTGTGACGCACACACTCGTAGCAGATTGTCAAAGAGCTACATAGCGTGTGCCAAGCCATCAACACCTATATCTTAAATATATCGTTTTGGTCAAGTAATGCAGGGATCTTTTTGGTCAAGTAATATAGAACAGGGTTAATGCAATAACCCCCCCCCCCCCCCCCCCCC
>CABEEJ010003488.1:25106-44013 GCA_901482245.1 Timema douglasi | reverse complement strand
GAGTGTGAACGTTGAGGCCTACAGTTTCCTGGTGAGTGTGAACGTTGAGGCCTACAGTTTCCTGGTGAGTGTGAACGTTGAGGCCTACAGTTTCCTGGTGAGTGTGAACGTTGAGGCCTACAGTTTCCTGGTGAGTGTGAACGTTGAGGCCTACAGTTTCCTGGTGAGTGTGAACGTTGAGGCCTACAGTTTCCTGGCGAGTGTGAACGTTGAGGCCTACAGTTTCCTGGTGAGTGTGAACGTTGAGGCCTACAGTTTCCCGGTAAGTGTGTAGGCCTTGTCCTTCTATCCTCCATTCTATGTTTAATTTGATATAAACATTTGGTGACATTTTTTCTTTTGTTAATATAAGACATAAGATATTAGATTGATTGAAAATCAAAGACACATGGTTATAAGCATAAAGTTTATTTTATTTACCGACAATATTTGAAACAAATTTAACAAATTCCCTAAAGGAGACAAAAAAAATCACCAACAAATAAACCATGTACACAAATTATTGACAAGGCACAAAATGAACTCTTCCAGTTGGAGTGTCCCTAGACCGTCTATCGCAGTCGGCAAGTCCAAACACACGGACAAAACGCACAAATGGGAAGATAATTCAGACACTGACATCAAATTTGACTAACGAACACGTGGAAGGGGAACCAGATAATGATGATTAGAAATAACACTTTTAAAGTAACAATTTTGATACTTAGAGTTTGTTGAAAAGATTTTGTTTAGTTTTGTTTATATAAAGGATGTTTATCTTTTATTGATTTAGCTAAGGGATGCTGACATTAAAAGTAGGTCAAGGCATGATTTTTACCTTTTTTTAAAAAGGAAACTCTGAATAAAATACCAAGCTAAGCTTTAGTCGAGATTCGACCTGCTCTGTGTTACTTGTTTACCGTGAAAACAATTGACTTCTGAGGACTATTAATACGGCCCTAGCTCGGGTTACCCGAGAGATGCTGGGGTAGAAATTGTTTTTTATAGACAATATTTTACCGACACAGTTTACTGTGAGCCTAAAGAAGCTGCCCCTGGCAGTAAAGCTGGTCTTTAATCTGTTGTTTACTAAACAATTAATTCCCATCCTAACATCAGTCGGTAAATACAATGGCGACCAGTTTTTATGGCTCGATTGAGGGCAGACGACACGGAGGGTTTGTATCCATCCTAACGTAGCCCGCAATTTAAAAAAAAATAATTCAGGGACGAGATACAGCAAGTTTTATTTAATGTATATTGTGTTTGTGTACTTGATATTCATACTCATGACTAGAACCAAGAAAGTGCCGGCCCACGGTATAACACAAACATGGCACAAGAGACACGCGATTGTGCACAGTGTTCATCCGCCATGGTAGCGATGAGGAGTAAGAGATTGTCAACTCGTCACAAAGACGAACCTACGCTTGTCAAGTCCTACTTTCAACAATATTACCAACACCGAGTTGGGATTTATCAAACAACATGTCTACCTTTTTAATCAGTACAGTACTTAAAATGGTTTCAAAGGTACATTTTAGTTCAAATTAACTAACCCTATCTTCTATCTACCTCACAGTAATGAGTGTAGTTATTTTAACACGATAGTACATTATCACTTTCTCTTCAGACTGGAAGATACTAACCTACAGCACCAGCATCGCAAGAAAGACTAATATACGATAGTGAGCTATGACAGACTAATATACTATAGTGAGCGCTGACAATCACGCGCAGTTTTATCAAGCTACGCGCTAATAATGCTACACTTTGGTTTAACTAATGTTTTAATCTTACCTCGCGGTGAACAGCGCAGACCATAATACAGGGAAACCATAGATATATAGAAAAATTTGCGACAAGGAAATTTAAAAAAAAACTTCCGTTAATGTTGAAATCCAAATTTACATATTTTCGATTTTGCATAACCCTATTGATTTGGGTAATGAGTGTCGCACTCTAATTTCTACATTTTTTTTATAAAATCTTTTTCTTCTCGGATACAAGATATTCTCCTCTGGTGTGTAAGACACATGTGTGTGTTACTTGAAGTTTGGCACGCTGCGCTCTACATACACAGCTCTAGGACCTCTCGACTACACTGGACTCCAAGTTACCTCCACATTGTTGCGCAGTAACATGAGCTGCTCCATATTGACGGGGTAGTTTGTCATGACAGAATGCGCCACCGAGGAGAGCTGTCTCTGGAACGACTCCGCCTCCGCACCCTCAGAGAGCTCCTCCAGACCGGGGGGTGCCAGTGAAGGGGACCTGGAGGCCTCAGAGTGGTTGGACGATGTCGAGATGCTCATGGGTCTGACCCCCGCCCGACTGGCGGGTTGGGGGGGCGGGGGCGTCAGAGAGCTGTCGCTACCGATCCTAGGGATGGGGCGCCCCAGGGGCGTGGGACTCGACGACCGCCGGGGACAACTCCTCGGCCGGTCCCGTGCCGGTGGCGAGGGACATGGCCGCCTCAAACACCGCCTGGTTGTACGCGTCTGTGTGCTCGCGGGACGAGAATCCGGACGCTTCCTTCTTCAGTGCTTTCGACGAGCTGAGAACAGGAGAAGTTCCTCAACAAGCGCCTCTAACAGTAATTAAATAAACATTCAACATTTCATCAACCTTAACTCTAATATGGTTTTTAAAAGAAACGTTAATAAAATAAACAAATGTCTTGAAAGGTTAGAGAAATGTGTGCCCCAAATAAACATTTGAACAAAACCAAAAAAACAAAACTAAAATAATGAATTAAATAAATCAACAACGCTAACATTTGTTGTGAGTGATGTTTTTTGAAGGAATTCATGTTCCAGAGTGAACAAGTTTCGCTTTTTTTTATTGTAAATTTGTTAACATTTAAACAGCACAAATAGCAAAAAAGTAAGAGAACATAAAAAAAGAAAAGAAAAAGACCTGTTTGGAAAGTGAGTAGCGAGTGCTACATGGGGCGGGAGATTCAGGAACTGAATCATGGGGTATAACAAGGACTGGTGGATCCGCCACTCCCAGCTACCGGATTGGCTGTTTGTTCCCGGACACTCCCTTCCTCGGGAGTCCTATAAAAACAGAGTTGCTCAAGCTTAACAAGAAGTCGAACAGAAGACAGGTCATTTGACGAGATATGTATGGGGTCAGGAAATTGGGACGGAGGGCTAAATTTGTCAATATTCATACAGATCCAGTTTTCAACCGCTCCTAATATTGCCTTAGTGAACACTTTTGATGATCCACTGTAAATGGTACAATGTATACAAAGTTATCTGACAAGATAAGAAAAGTATCTGTCGTTATTTCCTGCGCCTGTCATCTACTGTTATCTATGACGCAGCTTTAGGAAATGTGTAAAGGTTTACCAGGGCACACATTCCAACGACACAAAATGTGCTTGTACCTTGTAACTAACGATTATTATTATTATTATTAACAGTCAAACAAAATGCTTACCATACCATTACCATAATTTGTGTCCCAAAATGACATACAACAATAATACTGCTAATTTAATAGTGACTTGTTTTACCAAAATAACCCCTCAATCTGACCTAGTCCAGTTTCGTTAATTGTTTGCTGCTTTCTAAAAATATTCTATCAAATATGCGGGTGTTTTTCAGCGAAGGTGGAGAAAGAGGATTATTGCCAAACTATTTTTTTTTTATATTTGTCAGTTTTGGGTGTTTGATTTTTTTTTTTGTAAAAATCTAATACAAAATTCAACAAATATATTTTATGACAATATCCGATTGCTTGGAATAACATTTGCAGCAATATCAGGGAAGGAAATAATTCCCTACACAATAAAATAACAAACAGAAGCTGTGAGAAACCATCGACTCAAGTTGGTACAGTCTTCATTTTCTATTTGCCTCGTCTACCGAGGAAACAGGAGAGAAAGAGACCAGATTAAGGATATTTCTTATTTAATCCTTTCCATTAAATATGATACAAATTATTTAATTCAATTGTATTACTTATACTAAGAGTAAGCCTCCTCAGATCCCGCTGACCACACATTCGACCACCGAGCGATGACGATCTGGTGTCCAAACTTTTCAACACTTGTCACAAAACCCAAAGCCACCGATAAAAAGCTGCAAAGCTAAAGCTAAAGCCAAGAATAAAAACAGTTGCCAAACCTTTGTCTCCAAGACCTTCGCGCTCCCTTGTTAATCTACAAACTCGGTAACTTCTTTCGCGCCGTCCTAATACCCGTCCGGTACACCCACATTTAACACTAGTGGTGTAGGTAGAATTTATAGGAAGTGTACACTAATTTGTGTGGAGGGAGAGGGGGAAAACTACCCCTAGTAGACCTGAAAGGGGTTTGAATCCTGACTGTCCCCATCACCAATAAACCAAACAAGCTTAAAGTTAAAGCCAAGTGATTGGTTCGATTATTATAAATTGCTAATATAATGGTTATATGAATGTAACCGAGATATTACAAAAGAGAATCAACAAAACAAGCTTGGCGAGTATTTTGTAAGTTACACTCGCCTAAGACAACCAAAAGGAGCAACTGATCATTTTAACCAGTTAAAGCTTTCTATAACCAACATAACCAACTTGAAAAAGTAAATATAAAGCTAGAGGGACCCCAAATGGTATGCAAACCCAGCACTTACCTGTAAAATAGCACCTTCGTTAGTAAAGCTCACAAGGACTCACACAAACATTATAAAGTACGCAGACAAGAAATATTAGGGCGGGGAGTGACGGGCCATGAGAGAATGTCAATGATCTTGCAATTTGTATCTCAAAACTTTTTTTTTAAGATGAAATAAATAAATAATAAACTTGTGCTCCAGTAATTAATATATTAATATTTAGCACCGCGTCTTACTACCCGTTCGGGTTATACGCTATAAGTACTAATTACTCTAATGGGTTAGAAATTGGGAAGGTTGAATTAGAGGAAGTGAACCCGCATTTGCGTGGAGGGAGAGTGGAAAACCGTTGTGCTCCAGTAGAAACAGCGTTTAATTTTCTTCGTGTGGTGATAGCAACAGTTGTTGAGCACATGTTTCTACCGTCACAATGTTTGGTTTATTTTGACAAACATATCATTTACAAAAGTACTGACCTTTTAAGGGTTTTCTAAATCCCCAACTTAACCCATTCCCCGGCACAGGTGTGAACCTCTGAACCTTGAGAGAGTCTGATAGATGGAGTTACCATGTGACCACGAATAAGGAAATAAACGAGGAAATGTGTCGGATAAGACCGGGGCAAGTCTGCGCAGGTTGCTGCGCTAAACAAGTGACAGGGAATGGGATAAAGATATTCAAGATTAAAAAAAAACTCAAATCTAATTTGAATTAGTTTTAGAGCAAAAAAAAAGTTTACCAATTTAATATTGAAGCTATCTTTGAACTTCTCTGTAAAATAAGCGGACAATAGCTCCTATACCTCCAATAAATAGTGTCATATTGCGCAGAGCAGAGGTACAAGGATGGGAATTTAAAAATAAACTCCGTCAAATTTTGTGGGTAGAGATGGTAAAAAACCCCGACTCCATCGAAAAACCGTTATAAAGTAATTTTACACCGCGCTCATTATGCGAACTGTAAAACATTCCAATCTCAAGATATCACGGGGGTTGGGGAATAATTCAAAGTTGACCTCACCGCCTGAATGATTTAGATAAATAACTGTGATTTTTTTTACTAAGCAAACAAAACTGGATTGTTTCAATACCACGCATAAAATGTTTTAATTGATTACATTTTTTTTTATTAAATCAAAAGACACAAGAAATCTCTTTTTGATTGTCCTTTGAACTGCATTGAATTTTTAAAATACACAAAACATAAATCAATTGATGGATTATTAGTATCTCATAATTCACAAATTAATAAAATAAAAGAACAAAAGGGCGCTACATTATTTATTATGAATAAAAAGTATTCTACCAATCTTACAAAACTAAAAAATCATCCATAGCAAAATACCAAAGACTTTTTAATATCCGTTTAGCTCTCAAATAAGCCCGTTCAAAGTAATTACAGATAAATTGAGCTTAATTAATAATAGTTAATAAGGGAAGTAAACACGGTTAAGTTAAGACATCTTAAGCACATTCTTCCTTTAACAGCCCTTACCAACCCCTCCTGTTAAAATAAAAAAATTATGTCTGTGCACCTCAAAAACATAAGGGATTTTTTTTTTATCAAAAAGGAGTTAAGAAAGGAATAGTTTTATATTAAAAAGGAGTTAAAAGATAGTTAAGGGCTTGGTTAGTTTTCAAAGATATAATTCACCTAAGCAGGTCTTCACAGCCGAGAGAATCGTGTCAATGTACTAATAATCATGCCAAGCCGTCAATATTCCTCGGAAGATGCAATGCGGCACAAGGAACCTCAATAGTGGTAACATTTTTAACAAAGGGAGAGTTAAGCCAACAGCACGCTTAAAATTAAACAAACACAAAAAGCCATTTAACACAAAAACAATATAATGTTAGTCAGAACAAGTATTCGTTCTTGCTGTTGTTTTTTTTTATCCCCCTTTCAAACATTTACAAAAATTATTTACCTTCCATGCATTGGCGGCCGCGTGGGAGTACGTTTGGCGGATCTGTAAGCAATTAGCCAACAGACGCTAAGTCTCGGTAAAAACCAAACAACAATTTCTAAGATAACAAACTGAACAAATGACAGTCTATATTATAATTAGAAATGCCAAACTCAATTCCTTGAATCTTAATATTCTCAAAGCTGAAATGATGTTCGAATATGTTTTGTTGATTGTTTCATTGCACAATTGTCTGTAACATTTCATTTTAATCTGATAAATTGAGTTGCTGTCCCAACTTTATGATCCAATTACTTTAGATTTTGTTCATATGGATATTAATTTGTTAAAAGTGTAAAACTGCTCAGAATGGCCGTAATTGAACATAAAATGAGTAATGTTTGTTTGGAAGCTTGGCATACCCTTATAAACAGCAATATTCGTTTACTTTTGTTTTTGCGTTTAACTTTATTACATGAAAATCGTCAAAGTACACGTCAGCGTTGTGCTCTTAACGCAAATCAAACACTGACGTTTTGTCAGGTGTTATGTTTTAGTATTCAACACATTTTAGTTGGGTAGTTTTTCTATAAATAACATATTTTAATGCGAGCTTAGATACACGGGAAAAGATGGAATTGTGACATGTCTACTTATAATAAACTAACACCCTCTACCGGTCGGGTTCTGAGAGAATACACTTTCCACGGAGGTCTTGAATATTAGCACTATTAACAAGTCATGCGATTATGGAAGTGATGTGAATCAGGCTTAGTGAGCTACAGAGCAGCAGATGTGAAGAAACTGATAGGCAACCACTAGATACAACATTTAAATGCAGGTATTCTACAAGTGCATAAACAAACACTCGGAATTCAAATTATTTAATTTTACAATATGATGAAAGTAGACGTGTGCGAGCACACAATATCCCTTCGGATTGCAAACTTTAACTCGTGTTATTTTGTGAAAAAAAACCCCGACTGAATCTAAGTTTCCTGAGTTGTGTTTTTTTTTTTAGTAAATCAGACAAAAGGAAGTATTGAGGGACGCTATTTACTATAAAATGATAATTTAAAACCAAGATTATAAATTTCAAATCAAACCCGAACCGATTATTTTAGAATAAAAATGTTTTGAATCAATACCAGACGGGATATTTTATAGTTGAAATTTTTCCAATTGATTTTAAAATGAAGTGTTACACATCCAAATCAAATACCAGGATAAATTATTTTAATTTTTTAATCGAGTCCAAATAAACAATAAAACATTTGGTCACTGACCTGTCTTTTTTTTTATCAGTTTCTTACCACCCATTCAGGTTCTTTGCCTATGTACTCATTATGCTAATATGTTAGGTTGAATTTTAGAGGAAGTGTACCTAAATTTGCAAGGAGGGAAAGTGGAGAGATCACCCTCCGTACATCTGACCGAGATTCGAGTATGCGACCACCAGAGCGGGTTTTAAAGAGTTAAAATTAATTAATCAATTGTGATAAAAGCATAAAGTGTAAAATATTGGAGATAGAAAATTAACAAAAACAAACAAATCTTGATTTACTGAGAATTAAGTAGAGAACTCGCCAGTGAATTTAACGAAAACATCCAACCTTGACTTACTTAATTGGGGGCGTATAGAATGCTGCATCCTCGCGAAAGGAATACGATAGTGCCACGACGAGCCCAGTGTACGTACCCTCCAATATCCTGGCCCTCGTCGAAGCCCTTGCCGGGAACCATCTTGTCCTTGAGGAGAGGCTTGCCGGCAGGAATGACGAGCATGGCATCTTGCTGTTCCTTGAGTTGGCGACGACGCTTCTTGCTCCACAGCTCGTGACAGTCCTGCCAAGTCGGGAGTTCCGGTATGGGCATCCTGAAAGACCAGATAATGTTAGTCGACATACACACTACTGGCAACACTGATATTCTCCCAATAATAGGGATGTACAACCTTTCAAAACTTTGACTAAGCTCTTAGCTCATAGAAACCAAAATCTGGCAAACGTTTTCTATGCAATTACAGTATAATTTGAGAATATTTCAGACTTGCCCCCTCCCCATTCAACTCACTTGTCCGGCTCGACATCTTTGAGCCACGCAGACTTGAGAGCGTCCTCCGCGGTGATCCGCTTCTCGGGGTCCAGCTCCAGCATCTTGTCCAGCAGGTCCAGCGCGGTCGTCGGCATGAATACAAACTCCTCCCTGAGACGTCGCCTGTGAGACTTCTTGGGCTTGAGCATGTGCCAGAGGGGTAGCTTGATTACGGTAGGCCATACCGCCGGCGTGGGGGTCCCGCACAGCATCGAGATGGCCTCCAGCTGCGCCAGCTCTATGTTGGCCTGTGAGCCAGAGGAAAGAATCGCTCTATCATTCTTATCGACACGATTTGGTATTTTGGATCGAGAAGAAATGAACAATCTACTCTTTGTCCAGTCGCAGCATTGTAAAGTGTGGACCGTGTTAATATTTTATTTGTAAAAACCAGATGATGTTTGTTTGTTTGTATCCATCGCCCCCAACAAAATCTACCTTAAGAAACAAAAAGTGGTTTACCTTTTATAGATTATTATTATTATTAGCACCGCGTCTTACTACCCGTTCGGGTTATACGCACTTACGCTAATGTGTAATGGTAGGGTGATTGTGAGATGAAATGAAGGACCTACAGTTTAACGTGGGATCCGAACCACGATGGAGGCCTGGCATTCCGCACATTCACAAGATGTCTTGTCAGAGGTGAAGGAAGGGTTTGGTAATCAGATAAATCTGTGCCGGGACCGAGGATTGAACCCCGGCCGCCAGCACAGAAGTCTGACACCTTACCCCCTAGACCGCCCGGTCACCCAACTGTTAAAGATGTTTTAATAATTCTAACTTGTTAACATCAAGTACACTGCAGGGACATTTTAAAACTAGGATTAATACAAATAGATTGATCATTACAATGATTATGACAAATTACAATGTTTTCTGTCGAGGAGAGAATGCCTACGACAAGTGTTCTTGCAAAATGGCAGCTGTACCCTGAACAAAGGCTTCTTCCAGAACAGCTCGCCAAGTATACAGCCGCAGCTCCACACGTCAATGGCGGGCCCGTACCGCTCCTCCCCGAGCAGCAGTTCCGGCGGCCGGTACCACAGAGTGATCACCTTGTTGGTGTAGGGCCGCTGGCGGTCCTCGGCGCTGTAGAGGCGCGCCAGACCAAAGTCTGCCAGTTTCACTTCCCCCCTGGATAACAGAACAAGGGTACAGTCAGGGTGCAGCTTCCAGACTGTACTACTGTGTAAGAACTCAGATTGGCTAGATCTAGATCTTGGACAGAAGAGGAAAACTACCGTATTGGCCCGAAGATAAGCCGCCATTTTTTCCAAGAAACAGCTTCCGTAAAACTCTAATGTGGCCTATAAGCACACTCTTAGATAATACACATTCAATTTTGTACCTATAGGATTCACCTGTTGTTAAATCGATGTACGTCGAAATTAATAATATTATAATATTTAGCACCGCGCCTTACTACCCGTCCAGGTTATATGCTCTAAGTACTAATTACTCTAATGGATTAGGAATTGGGAAGGTTTAATTAGAGGAAGTGAACCTGCATTTGTGTGAAGGGAGAGTGGAAAACCATTTAGGAAAAACCACCCCCAGTTCACCCGACCGTAGATTCGAACCTCGATCTCCCCGTCCTCAGCAGTAGAGCTCAACACGACAAGCGCGTTAGCCAACTACGCCACCGAGGCGGGTATCGAAATAAATAGCCACCGCTTTTTAAAAATAGATTAACCTTGATAGTTGGCAAAATTATTTAAAAATAGATGAACCTTAAGAGTTGGCAAAGTTATTTATAAATAGATGAAGAATTACTATCTCATTTGTGTGTACAATATTTGAGCCATGATGGCTGCCAAAATAAAATTAGTTTCTTCGGCCCATTCTATCAGCAATATATCCTTTTGGTAAAGGGAGCTTAAACATTTTGAGGTATATTTTGTCTCAGTATGTTGGTAAACATTTATTCTACAGTGAGAACAGTAGTTTAGTGCACGTATTAAATTCGGAAGTGTAACCAGCGGGCCATGTCGAGGAAGAAGTGTGTTTTAGCCAGGGAATTAGGCCAAGTTAAAATGCAAATTTTGAATTAGCGGTGAAAAGCTACGAGTAATAGGGAAGAGTGAAGAAAATACAGAATCAATGAGAAGAACATACGTTGCTAGATTTTAGGATAAAAAAAACTTAAGAACACCATCTCAATACGAAAATTCTTTCGAGCACCCAAGCATGGCCGTAATCCCAAAATCAATGTGTGTGTTATTTCTCTTGTAAAAGAAAAGGGACATGATGGATATTCAATAAGTCGTGACGTAATCAGATTGAAGGCACAAGAAGTTGCTAGAGATCTACAAGTGCCCCAAAGGGTTGGGCGGTGCCAAACATTCATGCACACAGGAGATGTCACTGAGACACAGAACTTGTTTGGCGTGAAAGTTGCCCACTGACTAAGCGGAGAAATTGGTGAAATATCAATGGTATGTAATTGTCCTACCTAGACAGAATGACTATCTTCTCTTAGTCAGATTGGAAACACAGGAAGCTACCCCCACATATGAAGTTTTTAGAAGAAAAACCCTCCCGAAAGAAACCCTGCCCAGTGTATTATTATTATTATTATTACTAGCACCGCGTCTTACTACCCGTTCGGGTTATACGCACTTACACTAATGTGTGATGGTAGGGTGATTGTCAGATGAAATTGGAGGACCTACAGTTTAACGTGGGATCCGAACCACGGTGGAGGCCTGGCATTCCCCACATTCACAAGATGTCTTGTCAGAGGTCTACTGGTAAATAATTTTTCTTTTCAAACGATTTAATAAACACTGATCATATTTATGTGAGAATACTGATTTTCTCTGAAAGTGGTTGAAAATTTATGGTGCGGCCTATATTCGGGCCAGTAAGGTAATATAATATGACATAAAATACAAATATTAACAATTTTAACATTATTTCTTATATTTCACTCATTATAAAATTCATACATTCAGTCAAGTGTTTGTTATCTTACTGTTCTGGGGTCTGGTTGAGCTTATAATATAATTATAATTGGGTCTAAGCCAGCGATAGCAGTATTAGAGCTCTAAAACAAACTACACTTGAAAAAAGAGAGCCTCAAATAACCTTAAAAATTCAAAACCAGAGATAATTTATTTTTTGGAGCTACACATAAAACATTTTTATAGTTAAATTCCCAAACAAGAGTAAAACCTTAATTATTAAAAAAAATAATGAAACAATTAACAACATACTAAAAACCAAATTAACCATGAACTAAACTAAATAAATATTATTAATTATTTTATCATCAACATCCACTATAATACAAATTTAGATTTTACTATTAAGTAAATTAAAATAACATCAATAAATGATCGTTAATTACGTAATATTTCACTTTTTGAGGTATTTTGTTATAATAATATAACTGTTAGTTATGAATAGATCCTAGATTCAGATTAGTCCCATCTAACTAGACACGGTCAATGTGACCTACCTGTTGTTTCTTGAGTATGTTGCTGATAGTCCCATCTAACTAGACACGGTCAACGTGACCTACCTGTTGTTTCTTGAGTATGTTGCTGATAGTCCCATCTAACTAGACACGGTCAACGTGACCTACCTGTTGTTCATGAGTATGTTGCTGATAGTCCCATCTAACTAGACACGGTCAACGTGACCTACCTGTTGTTCACGAGTATGTTGCTGATAGTCCCATCTAACCAGACACGATCAACGTGACCTACCTGTTGTTCATGAGTATGTTGCTGCATTTGATGTCGCGATGGAGGAAGTTCTTCTTGTGGCAATAGTTAAGGCCGTCCAGCAACTGCCTCATTATTGACGCGTTGTGGGCTTCGTTGAAATCCACCATCCCAGACTCTAGAAGACCCATCAGGTCGTGGTCCATGTATTCAAACACTAGGTAGAAGGAACCTTTATCCTGCGACCAGAATTTATAAACGTTTTCACAACGAGGTTTGAAATTTGTAATTCTAACCTGATAGATCAAGTTAATATAACGTGCAACTTTTTACTATTATTTATTTTAGCATCGCATCTTAATACCTGTTCAGGTTATATGTCTAATTCCTAATTTCACTGATGGGTTAGGGTTTAGGAACGCTTAATATTAAGTGCACCCACATTTTTGTTTAGGAAGAGTGAAAAATCGTTTAGGAAAAACTACCCTCAGTGCACCCAACAAGGATAGAACCGCCATCTTCGGCAGTCTATTATTATTATTATTATTATTATCAGCCCCGCGTCTTACTACACGTTCGGGTTATACGCACTTACGCTAATGTGTAGTGGTAGGGTGATTGTGAGATGAAATGGAGGACCTACAGTTTAACGTGGGATCCGAACCACGGTGGAGGCCTGGCATTCCTCACATTCACAAGATGTCTTGTCAGAGGTGAAGGAAGGGTTTGGTAATCAGATATATCTGTGCCGGGACCGAGGATTGAACCCCGGTCGCCAGCACAGAAGTCTGACACCTTACCCCTAGACCGCCAGGTCACCTGAATGACAGTTGAACCACTATAGGTTAGGTTTTGTGTTGCCAACACTTGTACAAGATCAATGTTTTGGTTTGTTATCTATACATTGTAATTAGTGCATACATTAATATTCTTTAATACAGACATCGTAATTACCTAGAAAAAGAGAAAATATGCGTTTTTTATTTTATATGCAATAAATTATTTTATGATCATGTTATCGTATTTTTTAAGTATTTAACCGAATAAAATATTTTTATTCACGGCGTGGGTGCACCATTGTAAAGAACATGTTTGTGTCATGATCAATCACACGGTTTAAAATCGTCGGTCGCCGTTTTAAAGCCATATTCGTCAGACCTTTTATGAAAGTGCTGTCAATATATAATTTTTTTAAGTGGAATAAAACGATAAATAAGCTTTTTGCCCAACCTCAAATAAATATATAAATAATATTGGCTTGGATTACTGTGGTTAACTGTAACATTCATATAGTACCATCTGTATTCAATACAGCTACCCAAAGTGACGTATGTCATCTGTCAGCGTAGGGATACACTAGGCACTATTTCTAGTAACATTATGAGTTGTTATCCAAGTGAACTCGGACGATGAATGTACTTTATCTAAGTGTCCCATAAAGCTTTAAAATGTCCCCTTTTTATTTATTGGTTTGCTCTTTAAGACATTGTGTTGCGTTTCACGATCCTCCCGACGAGGTCTGATAGAATGAAACCTAGGGCGGGGGATTGGGCAGTAATGAGAGACTTACTTCGAGAGGCTCTTTGTCCAGTGGCAGCAGTGTAGCCATATTGTGTTCGTTCCTTTTGTGTACCTTTAATGTATCTTCTTCTAAATGTAATTAAAGATCCGGCCGGGGTTCAACCCTCGGTCCCGGCAGATTTATCTGATTACCAAACCCTTCCTTCACCTCTGACAAGACATCTTGTGAATGTGGGGAATGCCAGGCCTCCACCGTGGTTCGGATTCCACGTTAAACTGTAGGTCCTCCATTTCATCTCACAATCACCCTACCATTACACATTAGCGTAAGTGTGTATAACCCGAACGAGTACTAAGACACGGTGTTAATAGTAATAATAATAAAAAGCAATGACGAAGCTAATATTTAATACAAAGCCAAGTTGAAGCTCCTCACAGCCCTAATTAACGATAACACCTTACCTTTCTAAAATCTAAGGCATCTTGTTTATCAGTCACAACTTCTCGTAGGTTGACAATGTTTTTATGGTTCAGTTGGCGAAGAATCTTTATCTCACGTACGGCGGTGATTGGGAAACCTTCCTTTTCATTTTCCAACCTGACTTTCTTCAGCGCGACCAGGTCACCTAGGATAACGGAACCCAAGTTTCAACATCCGGGCAAAGTCAGGTTAAAAGGACAGATCAGGTAACATACGACGAGGACTCGGAGAGAGCCAACGTCTTTATACTATGATTAACTTATGGCAGTAGAATTTTGGTTTGAAGAACCTTTTAGAAAACACAATCATATTTTTTAAAGCCAGCATTGATAACATTTTGAAATATTATTGTTAGAATTTGATAATCATAAAGAAGAAATAAAAATAAACTAATAAGTACAAATTTAAAAAAGGAAGCCCTCCTGTGGAAAGAGGAAAAAACCGTGTAAATAATCCAATGCACAAAGGTGACAACTTTCTTCTGTCTTCCGTCTTCTAGCAGAAGTAGCCGAACACATTTAAACACAAATACTCATATTTTGCACTTGTTTCATTTATCAAACAAAAAAGAGGAAATACCCCCCACACAAACACACGGTGTCTACTAAACTTGACCAATGAGATCCCCGACCTTTTCCCTGACTTCCCCTGATCATTTCATAAAATTCCCGACTAAAAAAGTATGTCACATCCTTTTAACTCGCCGCCCCCCTCTCCCTCCCTTTGTTTTTATATTAATTTTTTTTAATAATAATAATAATAAGTTTTAAAATTTGAATTAAAATTGTTTACTAGGGATTAAAAACATATTACACAGCTACAAACAAAAAAATGACATACTTTACTGATTATTGTATTTCATATTTTGAGTAAAATATCATTTTCACAGATTTTTGTTGTGATTTACCAAATTCCCGACTCATTCCCGTTTTTTCCCGATCACTTCAAATTCCCGTTTTCCCCGGATGGTAGAGGCCCTGCAAACACTAAATTACTCCATTTTGAATTCAAAAATAAACGATTTTAGAAACAATGTGGTGAAATTTTGTAGGGGAAATAAATTTCTCAAAGCTTTGGCTGCGATTGTTCGATATAAATATTTACAGGGAAGACGCTACTTTTGTGCATTCAATCATACCTACATCTTCCCTCTTTCACAAGATTGATTATTTCGATACCAGTAAGAAGTGAGTATCAAGGAACCGAGTCTGACGTTCTTAGTTTTAATGGCTGGAAATAAAAAAAAACTAAAATAGTTCCCTAGATATCCTAGAACTTACTTGACCGTCTATCCCTGGCCTTGTAGACCTGCCCGTAGGTCCCCTCCCCGATCTGCACGATCACCTCAAACACATCGACGCACCGCTCGCCCCAATCTTTGCCACTCTGGACAGACATGGGCGCGCTACTGCTCCTCGAACTGCGACGTTTGTTGAGGATCTTGGGGCGCTTCAATTTAGGGCGCGGGAGTTTGCCCGGCTTGGTGGGCTTCTCGAGGGTGGGGGGCGGAGGGGTCAGCGCCAAGTCTTCATCTGCGCTCAAGTCTTCTGTCCCAGGAACAACTGAGTAGCGACAAACAAAACCTGATACAAGTCTAAAAGTGCGCAGGAGACGCGCTAAGTGTGTACTTTGTACCAGGGCTGTCCAGTCAGTAAGAATGTGCCGATTCCGACTTACCAATGGTCATATATATTTAGCACCGCGTCTTAGTACCCGTTCGGGTTATATGCTTTAAATACTAATTACTTTAATGGATTAGGAATTGGGAAGGTTGAATTAGAGGAAGTGAGCCCGCATTTGCGTGGAGGGAGAGTGGAAAACCATTTAGGAAAAAACCACCCCCAGTTCACCTGAACGAGATTCGAACCTCTATCTCCCCGTCCTCAGCAGTCGAGCTCAACACGACAAGCACGTTAGCCAACTACGCCACAGAGGCGGGTAAATGGTCATATAATATTAACAAAAGCCTATGGTAAATATTTAATTTCATACTTTTTTTATTATTTTGAACCAATATTTGTAATTTGGATCGACAAATTTATTTTATGTGGCCATTGAAGCGGGTGATCATTGATCCAGCCGAGAGAGAGTATGACGATCGCAACCAAACTAATCTAAATCTCACCTGGAGGCATCGGGAGGTCCCTGATGCCCTTCTTTGGCGGTGTCTTCACCTTGACGGGCTCTGGCTCTGGGCTGGGCGACACGCTAGGAGGGGAGTCTATACTCTCAAAGTCACTCTGGTTCAAACAAGGGGGCATGGGCAACTTGGTCAGACTCTTGGGCTTTGCCACCAGGGGCGGGGTCACCTCGACGGCGGGAACCGCAGCACCCCCGGTGGGTGCGGGATCCACTGCACTCACTTTAACAGGATCAAGGGGTACACTTTCTTTGGATGGGAGTGCGCTGTTCTCTTGGGGACTCTTTGCGACCAGTGGCTTGTTTTGGGTCGGTTGAACCACCGGAGGGGTCACCACGACCTCGGGCGGTGTTTTCTCTTGCTGAGGGGGCCTCAATTCAGCGGTGGTGACCGGAGCCGGGTAGACTTGCACCGCTGGGGGCGGCACGGCGGTGTTCACCACCACACGTGACGGACCAGGCATCAGTACGGGCGCTGGCGGGGGATTGGGCATCATCATGACGCCGGGCGGCGCAGTCATGAAGGGGTGAGGGGGGTAGTACATGTTGGGATGGTTGGGGACAGGAGTGGGCATCGATACCACCGGCGGAGTCATGGGAAGATGGTGCGATGGTAGCATATGCTGAGTCGGGTTCGGGGGTAGTTGGGTTGGAAGGGGAACGTATTCCACGCCCGGAAATATCGGCAGGCCGATGGACAGGTCATTGGGTTCAGAGTTGAAAGTCACGGTCTCCGGCGGCCTGACCCGGTCCGTGTTGACAATTTCGTTGGTGATCACCACATCGTCTCCCTCGCTGTCTTTGGAAGCCTCCTTCTCTTTTATCGCGGCCAACCTCTTCATGGCCAGCCCGCGCGTCTTCTTGGCCTTGACCAGCTCCGCGAAGAGACTCGTCTCGCTCATCCTGACGGCTCGTAGCTCCTTAGCGTTTGGCGTCAGAGAAGAGGCCGAGGAAATAGGACTCTTCGGGGAACGTGATCTCCGCGAAGCCGGACTCCTCGAACGGAGCCTAGACAGCTTGTTCGGAGGAGTTCGCGGACTGATGGACTTGTTGCGTTTCGGGGTTCGCGACCGATGTCTGGAAAGGGGTGACCGCGAGCGGACCCTGGATATCGGGGTGCGGGAGCGGGGCCTCTTCAAGGAGATCCTTCCGCGACTGCGGCTTCGCGACCTGCGCGGGGCGAGCCTACTCGCATAGGTGGGAGACGGGCTCAGGCGACGCACGCGCGGAGATTTCGACCTTGACCTGGACACATGACGCCATCGTTGCACACTGCGACTGCGCGAGCGTGAGAGTGACCTGCTTATGTGTCTGCGCACCCTAAACATATTAAATTAGACATGTTATGTAAATATGATCAGTTTCCAATCTGGTTGGTTAGAACTTTATTATTATGTAGGAGAAGTGTAAGGTATAACCTACTGACCTATTCCTTAGAGTTAGTTCTCATCCTACAGTAGCCCCACGGCTTCTTTGGTGCTGACTGACAGCTCACAGCTGACTTCTGACAGTCAACATCTAGGTATATACCTAAATTATGACTGTCAGAAGTGACAGCTGCTAAACACATGTTTTTGCAGATCATATGGTTCGGCGCAGGGATACATAATTTGGTCTGGTAACTTTTCAAAGCCATCAGATGTCAGCTGTGAGCTGTCAGTTAGCACCAAAGAAGCCACGGGGCTACTGTACATTATCTACTGGGAGGGTGTTCGTGATAGATATTGGAGAGAAAGAGAAAGAAATAAAGAGGGGTAGAGAGGAAGAGAGATAGTGAAATATACTTATTCAAGTTGAATTGAAGGTGTAATATTTGTTGGTTTTTTTAAGCACCACACTTTACTAATCTATCGGGTTGTATCACCATGTGTTAGGGATTAGGAAGGTTGAATTCAGAGGAAGTGTCCCCACATTTGTGTTAGGTAATTACATTTCCTGTCCCGACGTTGTCAACACGCTTGGTGTGACGCAACAAAACACAACTGACATCGATGCAGGGAACCAACACTAGTTTTATTCGACACGCATTTTAATCTTTTGATGCAGCTAAACCTCGCTGTATTAAAAAACTAGGGGTGAAATAGTTATAAGATTCTAGGGGGGGATGGGTATTCTTTCAACTTTGCTGTGTGCAGGAGAACAATTTAAATAATTTGCCTTGCGCGCGATTGTCATCATAGAAACATTAAATAACGTATGTGAACACAGTACACAATAGTTTGGATAAAGAACTAGTTAAGCAAAGGTTGTGAAACAAGTCAGAAAAGATAAACCAAAGTTGAGGAAAATTTATTAATTTCTAACTTTGTTATTTAACTTGCTCAAAGTTGATAAGAATCTAGTGATTGGTTTTAAAATTATTATTATTATTATTAGCGCCGCATCTTACTACCCGTTCGGGTTATACGCACTTACGCTAATGTGTAATGGTAGGGTGATTGTGAGATGAAATGGAGGACCTACAGTTTAACGTGGAATCCGAACCACGGTGGAGGCCTGGCATTCC
>CABEEJ010003488.1:0-16095 GCA_901482245.1 Timema douglasi | reverse complement strand
CCCCCTCCTTTAAAACGCTGTTTACATGGACGCACTGCGACGCTCCTTTTTGCATCAATCGGCTTCGTAAATATTAAGTAAAAGTTAATATTGGTCCATCTACTTCCTTAAAATACGTCTGGATATTGCAAGCGAAATAAATAATTTAGAGGCATAGTAAGGATACAAACGGAAAAAAATATTTTTAATGCTGCGTCTTACATATAAATATTTATCTTTATATTCGGTTTCTTGTCTAATTAAATCTATCTTGAGTGTTGAAAAAGCGGTTCTTTAGGGGATTTTTTTCCCTCGCATTTCCGTCTATTAGCAAGTTTCTCCGTGACTAGATCCAGATCTAGAAATACGACCACATTAGGGTAGGAAGGCCCCTTCAAGACGCCGTTTTCCGGAACCCTTTACGAACCCCCGTTCACGAGCTTTGGGAGTTAGAACATTCAGCCACCTGGCTGCACCAGCATCGCCTCCACTTCCAGAAGGCCCTAGAATGCGTAATTTTGACTTCCTGGAGATGGGGGAAAAACAGGCTTGTTCGAGGAGGCGTATTGGCCACGGCCCCGTAGAAAAACCTCGTTCTAAATTTTTGTTATTTTACCGTCAGTTTTAGGGTGAAAAAATACGGTCAGATTTTTTCTCTAAAACATAAAAAAAAAACTGGCGTGAAACTTTTGTCCTTCCCCTAGCCCCAAGTGCTGTCCTTCGACAAACAGTCTTTTCCTGCAAACCAGTGGGAGGAGGTGGGACGCCTCTACGCGTTTTACTGGGACTCAAACATGGTCTAAAATACCGTCTTACTAGGCATAGAAAACCTTTAGATTCTCATTAAGAAGCCGTTTGACGGGTGTCTTTACGTTCTCCTATTCACGTTCTGTCAGCGTCTGAAGATTCAGCTGCCTGGCAGCGCCAGTGTCCAAGACCCATGGAAGACGTAATTTTGACTTTTTGGAGTCGGGAAAAAGACCTGAGAGGGGTACCCTTCTCAACAGCATTAAAAATAATATTTTTTCTGAGCACGCTACGAAACTTGGGTCCATCCTTTACCCAAAAGGAGGACCTTAAAAAAATTAATCTATCCATGGGGAGACCGGGAGGCTTTATGAGTTTCACTGAGACTCAAACTAGGTGTAAAAATACAGGCCTCCTTGTGCAAGGAGAACATCCCGAAGGAGTAAAACAACGGGCTTGCAACGACCCAAATGTTCCTGTCCAGTGTCCACAGCGCGTAGTTGATGTTTTTTTTTGACACGCTACGAGGAAACATAGGGAAACTGAGTCGGCAGTCCAATATTATCGATGCACGCTACCGTCAAATATCTTTGGTTCTGGCGACCAATAGTTAGATGGGTATCGACTATTCACCCAATAGGTAGATGGAACGGTGAATGCCTTCCTTTACCACTTTATGTTTATTCTGCTTTGACGCGCGCAAGTTGTCTTGTCAAACGGTCGGCCCACGAAATTTAAATAATTGTGTTGCTATTATTTTGTTTTATCGTTCTATTGTTCCTTGTTTTTTTTTTGCGTCTATTAATTGTTATTTAATATTTGTAATAAATTGTGTAAAACAATAAGATGTAAAAAAACAACCAGATCTAAGATCTTCACGTTGATCGTAAGTAATTTTGCCCTACTATTTAAGGGCTTGTATTTAAATATATATTCAATCTTATTACAAGCTAAAGCTTTAAAGTAAAATTCTGCATAATGTATGGTCACCTATAGAGAATGTTTTTTCATCTTATTTAAAGCTATTTTAGGGTAAATCTTTGATGACTGGAAGTTTATTTTATTTATTGTTTATGTCAACTTCCCACGAGATAATTCGCTATTTTACACTTGCTCGCGAACGATTCCCCCCCCCCTTATTTTAATCAACTTAAATGCGTTTTCAATTCTTATATAGAAAAATCTTATTTTTTTAGTATTAATATATTTTATTTGTCTGTATAGGCCTATAATATATTTTTTACAGAAAAATGTTACAAAGAGAGAGATCTGATGTCTTCATGGTTTTAATAATATATATACCTTTACTCTCATAGTAAAGGATCATGATAGACTGCAGAGGATCCGGGTGATCGAAGTTAAAATCTAGGTTGGGTGAAATGGGGGTGGTTTTCCCCTCTCCCTCCACACAAATGTGGGTTCATTCACGCTAAATTTAACCTTCCCAAGTCATAGCTCATAAGTGTAGTCAGTACATAAACACATAACCCAAACAGGTGGTAAAACGCGGAGCTAGATAATAATAATAATAATAATATATAAAAGAGTTATGCTTTGAAGGATAAATGCTAGGCTAGATGTATTGTAATAAAGGATATTTTTTAAACTTATTTCATCATTTTTTTTTAGAAAATATATCACGTGTTTTTTTAAACTTATTTCATCATTTTTTTTTAGAAAATATATCACGTGTTTACACTATTATAGTTTTGCTAATTTCCTCAATAGAATGGGAAGAAGACATGATTTTTTAAAGTGATTTATGTTTTTCACTATGTAATGGAAAAATGTGAGAAAAGTGGTATGAATTTCAAAATACGTTTTGTTTATTCTTCTGCTTTAATTTGCAGGGAGGGCGACGCCCCAAAGCCCTCCTTCACGAGCCCCNCGGCTTACTCTTACTATAAGGTTATGTTTTATAACTTGTCTGGCTAGATGTCTTTTTATAGAGATTAATTCTATTCTGTCTTTATATATTATAGTGTCTGCTGGGAAAAGTCCCAAAGAGACAGATCTAACTGTCTTAATGGTTATTATTATTATTTCAGAATTTATAATACATTTTATTTCATTATTATTAGAAAAGTTTAGCTTTAAAGGTAAATTTTAGCCCAGATGTTTTGATAAAGAGAATTTTTGTCTCTCTTTCTTTACTGATTTTTTTGAAGAAAAAAAACCCCTAAACAATAAAGTTTTTTTTATTAGTTTTAACGGTTAACTTGTTTGTTAAGCGTATTGTTTTGACGAAAAATTAAAAAAACGTTACAAATTAGAATCCATCTTGTTTTTAATTGCGACCCTAATATTATCGAAGCTGCCACAGCAGAAATACTGCAATCCGACGACGTGAATTGGTATAGGGGCGTTGACCTGGGCGCAAGAGAGGGGGACCCATAAGGGTCTTCATGGTTGGATATAATACATCGACAGCCATAACTACTTTCCCTTCAAGTACCGTGACCAGGATTCGTCCGAGTGAGGGGCCGGCTCCCTCTTCGCTAAGGGGGGAGATCCCCCAAACACAGAAAGGAGTTAAGTTTGTAGTCCAATTTTAGATATTTCCTCTTCGCTAACTTAATGGTAAAAGAAAATATAATGGCCGTAATTACTTGAGGGATGATACCCTGGTAGGTAACGGCCTGACGACTCACTCACACAACAAACACCAAATAGCTCGATATTAAGGTAAATTGTTATCAAAGCCACAGGGGCGGACCCTTTTTCTCCAATAAACTCTCCATCGTACCAAAACGCTTGTATACCAAACTTAGAAGTGTGTGCGTTAAAACTTGCATCACCCCTCCAGTTTACATTCAAGGAAAGCGAGTGCTAAGCGCTGATTGGCTGGATGTCCCGCGCCGAACCTCCCCTCTACTCTGTGAAACCACATAAGCTTCCAGCTAGAAACATCATCAACAACCGTTTCTAGCCTGTGGCTCCATTCTTCTCCTCTCACTTGCTCATATCATCCTCATTACACGATCAATACTATACTTCATTCACGGTAGGAGTTTACCTCTGAAAGGTCTTTTTTCCTACTAATATCCTACTATATAATAGATTTCTGGTAGGGAAAAAGGCCTTTCAGAGGTAAACTCCTACCGTGAACGAACTTTATCTCATTCTCTATACATCTATAATATCTGATTAAATCGCAGCCCGATACAAATTAACCTGAAAGTTTATATCTGAACTAATAGTACCTACTTCATTATTTCTTTCATAAAACCGAATTTTTATTCACATTTTTTTTGCAATGGTAGAAAGATATTAAAGGCAATTTTTTATTTAAGCTTTCCAACTATTGCAAGGCTTCTAATTGTTGGTCCAACATTCCTCTTGGAATTAAGAAAAAATACCACTGATAGTTTGTGAAAAAAAAGATTTATTATTTTCCACTGATTATGGAATGATATTTATAATGTAGTTATTTACAATATATAGATATACAAGACATGGACACGTATAAAACATTGCACACAGGAAGTGAACACACACAATAGCGCATATTTACCATAAGAGAAGTTGTTTCTTAAAAAACGCAAGGGATGGAATCACAAAAGGCTGACATTACGAAACACACAAAACTTGTCATGGTCCAAACACTTCAAAGAGGTTGTGTATTTATTTTTGATCGACACATTTCTTATTTTAATAGTAGAAGGATAATAAACGCAACTTGCGATTAGCCATGGTAATTAATCACATAAATAATTACACATAAAAACCAGTCGACAAATTCTTTAAGAACTTTAAATTTCCGTTTAGGTTTCTTGAGGCAAGCCTCCCGAGTGGGACAGGGTAAGGAGGGTGAATTTTCAAGGAATTGTGTGTTAAGTGTATTTTTACCCTAATCATTTTGAGTATTTTATAATTTATGTATTACCGCTTAGTTTTAAAATAGTTAATGACGTCATTAGCCGAGTGGTTGAGAGGTATTCCACATCTGGAGGTTGCGAGTTGAATACCATTACACTACTATCCAAAATGTCTGCATTAGTTCTGGGTTAGTTTAGTTTCTAAGTTGTACGCTGATATTACCGTTAAGTGAATACTAATCTTACTGAAGATTTCTTTACCTTGGGTGTCTTATATAATTTATAAAAAAGCAGGATTTATAAAAATAAATTAAAATATAAAAGTGTGTGATGTACAAATACAATTTGCTGGTTGTAAGATACCCTGAGTTGTAAATAATCTCGTATCCAAACTCCCAGGTCCATGGTTCAGGTGACATTATAGACTGTCAACAATCACAATTTGCTGTTGTCAAACGACGAATACAGGAAACTGTACTTTGATGCCATTTCTAGTTAAAAAATAACAGTTTATAACGCATCAATTCTGTTAAGGGCCCAGTCACCCAAATTTAAGGATGGTTCAATTTAAAATATCCGCCATAGTTTAAATCTACCACAATGTTGAGTACATTATTTATTATCTACTTCATTGATTGTTTTATTCTACGCTTGTAGTGATGATGTAAAATACGACCTGCTGATTAAAGATGGCTACTTCCCGTGCTAAGTGTAGCAAAGTTAAAGGATTTTGTTTACATGGTGTCTACTAAACTTGACCAATGAAATCCCCGACCTTTTCCCTGATCATTTCCTAAAATTCCCGACCAAAAAAGTATGTCACATCCTTTTAACTCCCCCCCCCCCCTCCTCCCTCGTTTTTCTATTATTGTTATTTTTATAATAATAATAAGTTTTAAAATTTGAATTAAAATTGTTTACTAGGAATTAAAAATATATTACACAGCTACAAGCAAAAANCCCCCCCCCCCCTCTCTTCTCCACTCATTTTTCTATTAATATTTTTTATGAATAATAATAAGTTTTAAAATTTGAATATTTTTTTAAAATTTGTATTAAAATTGTTTACTAGGAATTAAAAATATATAACACAGCTACAAACAAAAAAATGAGATAATTTACTGATTTAATGATTATTGTATTTCATATTTTGAGTAAAATATCATTTTCCCGGATTTTTATTGTGATTTACTAAATTCCCGTTTTCCCTGATTTTCCCGGATGGTAGACACCCTGTGTTTATTTTTGTGACATAGTCACGGTTACCTTAGTTTGGCAGCTGTCTCGTCTCTGAAGACGCCATGTTTTGACACACTACAGGGAATCAAACCCTGGATCTTTGGCTTAGTATGCCAATGCTCTTACCACTGAGCTATCCAGGGTCATTCTTCACTCATAGTTTAAGGCAGAGTCCATGTTGGACGTGCGGGAATCGTTGGCTCCAAATGAGTGAGTTATTAAGATGATGAGCTATCAGACAACACAGCCACCTTATCGAATCGAGGATAGCTAGGCGATAAGAGCATCGGCGTACTAAGCCAAAGGTCTCGGGTTCGATTCCCGTGTCCAGGTGTCATTTTTAAATTTTCAGAACACTACAAGGAGATTATTATTTTGTCAAGTTCAATATTAAAACCGCAGAAAGGAACATGTCCGATTGGTCTTGTCGGAAGCTACAAAGTGTTTCTAACCCTCTAATTTACTAACTATTGAAGGAATCGCGGGTCATTCGGGGTCGGACAAAACTTGGCGGGCCGGTTTCAATAAAATACAAAGAAAAAATTTCAACTTCAAATTTATTAAATATTAATAAATCTATTTTTTATGAACAAAGTTGTATGCTTTATAAATATTTTGCAGGCGAGACAAAAATCAGGATCCTGCCGACACGGAGATAACAAGGCGCGGAGTTTATCACGAGTTACTCTGGACCACTAACATTCTGGCCAGGACTCTCTTTAAGGCAACACGATGTCCTCATATTTCGTTACTGCTCAAACAATGAGAAACAAAGAAAGATGAGGAGAACTCTTGAAGACCATGCGAGTATTATAAACATTTAATAGTGTATCAAAACTATAATTTAAACCCAACGCTTACCGAACATAAACTATTCATAATTATCATTATAACACTAGAACTGTTTCTCATAGTTGTTGTTTTTTAGAAATTAAAATTTCTGGTTCAATAGCTCTCATGTACCATACTGATTATTTTGATCTCTAATCAAGTTATGCTCGGTAATTTCGAGTTTCTTTTATAAGGACATTTATTGCTCTTTCGTGTTTTGTTAAATGGCTTGTTGTTTGTGGAGACGGTCGTGAGCAGATTGTCGGACAAAGCCACCGTCTCGCTCCTCAACTCTTCTCATGTTTTCCGACGCGATAAACCGGGCACATTCCTTTGTGTGGTTCTATTAGTGAATTCAACAAAATATGATTGGGGTTTTGGTTCATAGCGCTACTGAGCTACATGCGGGTAGAGTGGGCAGGCGACTAACCGTATCACTTTAGTTAGTTGACCTCGTCAAAAACCTCTGGTGTGTCCAAACATTAAGTCATAGAGATAACATGTCCATCCCAGCGACCGGGTCATGATTTCTCCATGTCATTTTTAACAAAAAATACAAGTATCGTCACTTCAAACCAATTCTGTAAAAAAATAGGCTAAGCCGTATATTAAACAATCTTTCTATCGAAAAGGTGTTGTGAATTGATTGCTCATGATACAAGTCATTATTCACAAATAGGCCCGTAGAGACACACAAACGAGATCCACCCCGCCTACATATTCCACATCCGCAAGTCCAATCAACCTTAGCCTTTGTTACGGAGAACCAATCACAAGTTGACAAATAAATGGACCCAAATGAGACATTTCACATTTTATAATAAATAAACTGATAGTGTTTTTACTTTTATTGGTGCTCTACCATTTTACTAATATCCTATCATTTTATTTATTACAAAATGTGTTTGCTCAATGCACTTTTTTTTCATTCATTTTGTTTATCTACCATTAAATATCACATGACTAAGGATACAGAGAGTGTGGACAAAGCTTAAGAGCAAATATAAGTGTAGAGAAACCTAAACAAACCTTAAGGTGCCAAATAATTTACGTGTGTGTGTGTATATATATTTGTGTCAGTATGTTGTGAGAATGGTTCAATAGATAGAGCTGACATTGTTTGGACTATGAATACACGTCTCAAATGCATAAACAAGGCCCCAATTACCAACAAAAATTGCACCATCAATCTTATTAAAAATAACAGTCATTCAGTAAATATATCGACAAAAGTGGTTTTTTTTCTCCCCAAACATTTATGTCTGCGATTATTAACAATTGGTAACTTTACAAATTCAATATTTATCAGTACATATTGGAAATTCCAATCTTAACATAAAATTTACTTATCACCCTCATTGTCTTGTAATGAGTTATTCAATTTACAAATCTTATAAAAAAAATTAATAAAAATATAGTAACAACGCTATAAAAAACCTTGTGCAAAATGCATATTACACATTTTAACGACATAATGTTATTTACCTTAGAAATAAATCTTGCACATCAAATCAAAATATCAAATGTTCTTAAAAAATCTTATATAAAGCATATTTATAATATTTATCTGTATCAAGATTCGTCTTATTTCAACTATTATACAATATATGTATATATATACAGCAATAGAAACACTTTAAAATTGAATATATATATTTTTTCTCTTATCACAAATTGAAATTGTCTATTTAAAAAATAAATTTTCCAACACACAAAAAATTATACTTTTTAGATCATATTTTGGCATCCTTGTGCCAACCCGATGCACGAAAATATTGGACTTCTAACTAAAACATGATTAGAAAATACCCAATAAATGTATGTAATAGGCACTTTGAAATAAAAAAAGATTGCTTAGTGTAATAATTCCAAGCTATCACATCCTACATATGATGTACACTTCTTATAAACATAGAAAATATAATATCAAAAATGCTAAACACATTCAATATAATATACTCAAGTTATGGAAAATGCTACGAGTCTTAAGGTTAACAGCTACATTCTTCAAAAATGCTTAACCCAAACATAAAAAATCACTCGTGGAATGAATGATTAAATTTTAAATTGTTGGTATTTTAACAGTCAATAAATACAAACAACGAAATGTGTTTTAAGTTTGTCTGAAAAAATATGTAAAGCAAAATTACTTGATTTTTTTTTTTGGTCAGTTAAATAAAATAATGAAAACTAGTGCGTAAATACTAGAAATAAGAAAAATGTGTAAGAATGAAATATACACTTAACGTAATTGTACACATTGGCGAAAACAAGTGTTTATTTTCTGTGGTTTACAGCACTGATTTTATTGAATACATCAGAGAGGACAATTAACAATGTGCTATCAAAAGGTGGGATATTGTGAAGACAGTGTTTGTTAACAAGTCACCAGAAGACGAGCAAGAGCTTGCCAACTTGACAGCATCAACGGTACAGTACTTCATATGATCGAAGCAAGATAAGTAAAAAATTAGCTGGCTGAAAGAACGTCGAAAGCAGTCATTGGTCACATTGTCAACATATTTGACGTATCATAGTAAAATAGGAAGTTCGGAGGTGTGAGCCCCCATTATTAACGTTGGTCGGTACCACAACATGACCTAAAGCTCCAGCTCCTCCATGGTACGAGACAGTCTGTTGTTGTCGATGCGGCGCCTCTGGCTGCGTCTCACGGCGTCCGCCCTCCTGTAAGGTTCGCTCTTCAGCCCCAGGAGGATATCCTCCAGGGCCCCGTTGTACACGTCGTCTTGGTGGAGCAGTTTCTTCTCTTGCACGAGGCGAGTCTTGCACTTCAACTCGTTGATGACCGCCTCCTGCAGGGGGACAAACAACGTTTAGCTGTGTCTGGGTCATTAGCGAGCGGGACTTCCTGGTTACAACCAATCCAGAGAGGCCTAGATTCACCGTTATCGGCCGAGCCAACATTTTATAACGTGTTATAAACTAGTAATTAGTAGACCTTACTGCATGGTCTAAGGTGTCACTCTTGCAATAAGCCAGACTCCGGCACCCAGGGAGATCGGGGTTCGAATCTTGGTAGAGTTCTTCCAAAATGGTTTTCCACTCTCCCTCCACACTAATGCAGGTACATATGCGTATAACCTGAAGAGGTGGGGAGACGCGGTGATAAATATTTATTTGGTTTAAGATTACAATGAGATAAAACTAAGATAAGATTGTGGACCTACTATAAATGTAATGGACATTCAGGGTGTCCAGACAATCTGGCTCTCTCTGGACACCCTGTGACTGTCTCAAGGAACAGGACATATATATAGTCTCTTTAATTTTGGAAAATATTAACAACTCAAGCGTAAGATGAGATAATGAGACGGTCGGTAGGAGTTGTATTAACATTATTCTGTTGATCAGGAAACAAAACTTGGTCAGGCACGCTATCCCTGCACCCATACTAACAAACAAGACACTGTCCCAGACTGTACTTGACAAGATATAGTCTCTACCGTCAGAATCATGCAAGTGTTGAGAGGTTAGGTTAGGTTGGTTCATGTTGTTCTAGAAAAATCTACCAGCATGCACCAGCACATTAGTAACACAGGGTTGCAAAGCCAAGCTTCCATGCAGAGCCATCTTCTCTGAACATGACTGTACATCAACACAAGAACAACGAGAATGATGGGGGAGCAGATAACAGAAAGTGTGCAAGAGGGAGGATAAGGAAAGGTCGAGGCATTTTACCAAGCTGAGCCGGAAACAGTTGATGATGATGATGATTTGTACTAGAAATATTCCAAGTCGAGTTCCCGACATGCATAAACCTAACACCATTGTACATTTTATGTTCATAATTTTCCCAAAGATTTGGTTTTGTAAAATAGTAGATTTGACCCAACTCTGTGATAATATATGTCAGTTACATTCTTTCTTTTAAGTTTAAAAAAAAGGTAAAAATTAAATATCAGGATCAAAAGCAAATTTCTGCTCGTTTATTAAAGGATATGTAATTTCACAATTACAGTAAAAATACTGTGTCTTATTTAGTCGTCGGGGGGCCCATTATTAGAACTTGGTTGTTTATTGGATAAAAATCTGGACAGAAAGTTTGTTTGCCAAATTAAATGTTTAAGGTGGGAAGGAATGGAACAACAATTATGTTCTATTTTTTTTTTTCCTTTCAGTTTTGACCATTTTTAGCTTTTAAATAAATATTGCATATGTCAGGAGCATCGCTGAATTTCCCCAGAACTTGTTCTCTTAATTTAAAGTCTTGTAAAAAGTCCACCATCCTCATGTTGATACTATCAGTTGTAGAAAACTAAAGTGAACCGATCTACCGGAACCATATTATATTTATTTGAGCCAAAAGAGGACTCTTAGTGTTCTCTCTCTCTCTATCTTGGGTGTGCATTTCATTTCTTGTGACTGGAGGTGTTTGTCGTGTAACATTACCTGGATCATGCAGGTTGGTGGGGTGGGGGGAGCTTTGGAAGAAAGATATGACCAACTATATTTATTTCCAACATTTCCACTGATAAATTTATTTGCCGTTGTTAGGACATTCAGAAACACGTGTTCCCGCTAATCAGAGTCCTGATGTGATGTGCGTTTTCCAGCCGTGAACGTGTTTTAAAAAGTAAAAAATTGCTTTCATCAATCAAAAATGAATTACAAGGGCTACTGATGTTTGTTATTAAAAAAAAATAATTCACGCTTGTTATATCAAATGAAATAAAAGTGGGTTTAAGTTTTATTTTTACTTTACAAGTGTTTGTTGCAAATTAAATTTTTTGATTAAATTTTCTAACGTAAAAATAGTAAATCTTAAACCCCACAGAGATTTGAATCAAAATCTTTCCGATGCGGACGAAAGTTTAAACCGACCTCGAAACAATCTTTAGCACGGCCGAGGCTAGTTATATATTTCTGAGGAGCCCTTATTTATATCTTTGATTGAACGCAAAAATGTTGGTACGTGCACAGAAATAAGGAGGTGTGATTGCGGTTTCTTTCTTTCAAAGACAGTGTAGCCAACAATATTCCGGTTAGTCCCCATTCCAAGATGGAAAAGCACACTTACTACGTCCGTTACAAATCTGATGCGTGTTGGTGTTGGAACAGAAGTCTGTTGTTACGGCTTTGCTGTTGCGGGGAGACGACACAAACAGAATCAAAAGACGGAAACGAAAGGTCAAAAAAATAGATCTTTGAAAATAAACAAACCATGAAACCATAAAACAAAACATTTATTAAGGTTAAGAGAAGCAATGCATATCGAATATTTAATATAATATTAGAGTAAGATTGAGTCGGACAAATGAGTCATTAAAATATTAACATTTTATTGCAAACACAAAGAATAACAAATTATTTAAATAAATCATAAAACAAATATAATTTTGGGTTTTATTGCGGCCATTTCTTCTAAGCTACCGAGTCATCACTTTAAATATATATTAAAAAAAAAGGAACTTGTGCCTTACTTCATTACCAAGAGATTTAATTAGTCTCACACATCCTTACTAAACTGATTAAAAAAACTAGTTTAGAAACTAAAATAAGACTATCATATTCTAGATGCTTAGAGAATCTTAAATTACATTACTTACAGAGCATGCATACCAATATAAAAAGCACAAATAAACCAAAAAAATGTCAATAGATTTAAAAATGTTTCAGTTTGAGGAAAGGGTCGTGAAAGGTAAAATCTTTTCATTTTGATGCAAACTTGAATAGAATTTATATGAAATATTTTCAGAGCCAAGTATTTAGGTTTGTTTTAGGCTTTGAAACAAAATTGATAAACATTTGGGTTTATTTTATGCACTAATATAACTTGAAAAACTTTTGTTGTTGCAATTGTTTATATTATTTCATTCTTATCTGATGAATAAAGTTACTATCACAACACTTAGGATTATTTGATTTTAACATAAATTGAATATTTTGGCAGAACTTTGTATCAAAGCAGGATTTTTTTTACAAAGTCAAATCGAAGTTTTCAAAGCTTTTTACAGTCCTAGTTTGAGGAAAAACTGAATAGAAACTAAATAACAGATTGCGAATAAACACAGCAAGCAGTGCAGTTTACACCAAAGCACATTATTAATTAATTACCAGCCCTGAATAGACCCCCTAGGAAATAAAATCGCAAATCAAAGCCAAAGAAACATGATTTAAGGAGAGTATTTTTTGCAGATTTCTTTTGTCCCAAATAAATAAAATGTTTCTCCATAAGATAGTTGAGATTCATTAAAATATTATATTCTAGATTGTTCTCTCTCTTCAAATTTTGAATTAGAATACGATTCCTGTTGTTTTGCCCAATATAATAGTTATAGTACAAACTTAACTGAATGTAAGAACGTTACATTGAAAGCATTATACATATAACACAAGGAGTTAACATTGAGCGCTGTTCTAAGGCCCAGACCGCGTACGCCTCGAGAGAGCGGTGTTTCGCTAAATACAAGACAACACCTATACCTTGATACCAAGGACTATAGCACAACTACAAGGTTCGTATATGATATTATACCATGGTGTTACAACTTGGCGGGGGGATTAATTTTACAAAATAATGTTGGCGATACTGACTATAAGATATTTTCATTCTTACCAGTGTTTTATCCATGCTTATGTTATGGCTGTTATTTAATTACCAGTCCGTGTTAAAAAACAAACTGTTTAGTAAGAGTTCTAAAATTACTATATCTTGAAATAATATGTGAGATATATCAAATCAGTTAACAGTTTATCAAAGTTTTATCCTGCCTTCAAATTTTTTTTTGAAGATGTGAAGGTCATTGTAGGCGTCGAAGTGAAGGAGAACTGACCTTTGACATTTTACTATATTATTACTGTTGTATTGATAATAACTATCGAAATGACAGCTGCAGGTAACAGGACCTAATGTATGAACATATTCAAAGTGTTTTAGTAACTTTAGTAACCACCAAATACTGTTCTTGCTACCAAAATCAGCGTATTCCTGTTCCGGAATGGAAGGGGCCAGTACTGGTCTAGGTAGGTGACCTCTTGTATCTAGTGTAGCGCCGCGCTAGAGACGCGCTAAGTCTGACCATGAAACTGGCCCAAAGATTAGTGTTCAATATTCCTCGGTAAAATGAAGGTTCGGCTCCATCTCCTCCTGAACAAGTACTGCCACCTTGTGACAGTCTCGAGGAACCCTATCTCTATCGTCCAACAGTCGAATGACTCAATCTCCTGTGGTTAGCCAGAGCTTGTGTTTGAAATGTTGGTATTACCCCAGAATTACCCAGGTAAGCGGGATAGTTACCCAGACACTCATTGATTACCGCACGATAGACATTGAAATGATGGTACAGCTGTTTAGGCCAGTCTTACTCTATTTAAATTAACGAAATACTAACTTACTACTGTTGTAATGATGGCATTACATTAAGTTCTAAAACAAACTTATTAATAATTGTAACTAGGACTCTAGTTAATCTAACAATATTCACGGAACCATTTTGTCAAAGACAATCTTTCCGAGTCAATCGATTGTCAACAAACAGTCGTATTTAATAAACATTGACAGGAGGATGGATGGGTAATGCCCAAAATTCCCAGAAAACTGTAGCTTTAAACTTGACAATTAAAACACGACAAGACCTCCGACGATAGTTTTTGGGGCACTTGAGGCTCCTTCTGTAGAACAATACACACTTTGCAGAGCTGATGTAGAATGTCGCGTGTTTCGAGAGCTCGAGGCATTGTTACCATCTCCTCCAGTCAATAACATAAACAATAAATATACTACAAACAGCAACCAAATTATCAGTTTGTCTTAAAGCAAATACAAACTAATTTAATAATTACATACAAAATGAAAGATCATGCGTCCATACTTTCAATAGCTTCGTCTTTCGACGATGAATAATGAAGAGCCAATGATGGGTTCAAGAAAAGAAGTTCTAAAAGAGTGAATAGTCACGGCCATGCAAGTGTTTCAACTCCAATTATCGCACTAAACGACCGCGATAATATATTTACAAATAAAACCTAGTGTCAATGACTGCTCACTGACTGGAGATGATTGGTTAGAGCTAGGCGGGTCAATATGAGCGAGTGCATGTGTCGCCCCTAGGAGGGCCCAAGCTAAGCGGGCAAGCGCATGCAGGGTCAGTGCGAGGGAGAGCTGGGTGGCCTGTAGGTGGTAACAGTGGAGTGCTCCCAGGCGCTACCTACCTGTTGTTTCTTCTGGTTCAGCTTGTTGCGTTTCATCACCTCGTCGCTGGGCTTGTTTAGCGCCTCTAGGGCCGCCAGTTCTAACCTCCTCCTCTGCTCGTTCTCCTGGTCGGCAACCTGAGGTCCAGACACAACGACAAGCCAATGGTAAGCTAAACTCTGCCCTGCTCCTCTCTGCACCAGGGGTTTTGTTATCACCACATATCACCACATATCACCACAGGTTTGGGCTCTCATCAACTTACAAACTTATAAAAACCCACCCATCGCTTCTACACTCTTCTCTCAATGAAAGTACTGACAACAAAGTAAAACGGAAAAATTCAGAAGTGAGTGACTGAAATTGCCACGAGATCGAATAGTTGTCGATCCCTGCCTTATATAATGCGAGCTGAAAAGCCGGTTGACTATTTATTAGGGGTGTGCGAAGCTTCAAAAACCTTTGGGTTCGCTTCGAAAGTACCCCCCTCCCCCCCTTGGTATTTATCTTCATTTCATGATAATAACTTAATAATATTATATTTCATATTAAAATAATAATTTATCTTTTAAATATAGCATTTAGTAAATTATATTAAAAGTGTAAATTTACAGTTATGTAAAGTATAATTTTTTAAAATACATTGCACCCCTCTGATCTTTACTAGAATTTAAACAATTGTTTGTACTTTATAAGATGTAAAGTATTTTTTTTAAATGAGGAGTCTTAAGGGGTATGTGCTATCCAGGATCCGTCCCATGCTCAAGGTCAATCTCAGTCATAGTTTAAGGTGAATTGAACCTGAAGACGGGATTCATCATGAATAGCTCAGAGGTAAAACAAGGGTTCCGGGTTCGATTCCTGTGTCTAAGTGTCGGTAGAACTGCGAGAATATATCATACCTTGAATGTACGCGCGAACCGTACAAGAAGAGAGAAGAAGGTGTTGGCGTCGACTGTGCGCGGGGACTCCCCAAAGTACTCGACGCACTCCCTGAATGACTCTTGAGCGCTGCGGGCGTCGGCCTTCAGTTTCCGGAGCTTCTCCTCGGAGTTTGCGAGGAAATCTTTGAGCACCGTGTTGTGCCTCTCCTTGCCCCTGAGCTCCGCCTCTTTGCGTACCAGCTCCATCCCCTTCTCCAGCTCGTGTACGTCGGTCATGATGTTCTCCAGGGACACTGGAACCAATGTATTAGTGAGGGCTGGGAAGTCGCTGGAGTCAAGTCTTGTGCGGGTACAAGATTTTATTATTATTATCCCCGCGTCTTACTACCCGTTCGGGTTATACGCACTTACGCTAATGTGTAATGGTAGGGTGATTGTGAGATGA
>CABEEJ010003487.1:70061-81830 GCA_901482245.1 Timema douglasi | reverse complement strand
TGGGACTACTTCCAGACAATAACTTGCCAGTGGGACTACTTCCAGACAATAACTTGCCAGTGGGACTACTTCCAGTCAATAACTTGTCAGTGGGACTACTTCCAGACAATATCTTGCCAGTGGGACTACTACCAGACAATAACTTGCCATTGGGACTACTTCCCGACAATATCTTACCAGTGGAACTACTTCCAGTCAATAACTTGTCAGTGGGACTACTTCCAGACAATATCTTGCCAGTGGGACTACTACCAGTCAATAACTTGTCAGTGGAACTACTTCCAGACAGTAACTTGCCAGTGGGACTACTACCAGTCAATATCTTGCCAGTGGGACTACTTCCAGTCAATATCTTACCAGTGGGACTACTTCCAGTCAGTATCTTGCCAGTGGGACTACTTCCAGACAATATCTTGCCAGTGGGACTACTTCCAGTCAGTATCTTGCCAGTGGGACTACTTCCAGTCAATATCTTGCCATTGGGTCTACTTCCAGTCAGTATCTTGCCAATGGGACTACTACCAGACAATATCTTACCAGTGGGACTACTTCCAGTCAATAACTTGTCAATGGGACTACTTCCAGAGAATAACTTGCCAGTGGGACTACTTTCAGTCAATATATTGCCAATGGGATTACTTTCAGACAATAACTTGCCAATGGGACTACTTCCAGACAATATCTTAATAGTGGGACTACTTTCAGACAATGGTAAAGTGCACCGCAAATAGTTTCTTTCCTTTGGCTATAAATTTATACTTTTATTTAAAAGAGGTAAGATTTGTGAAATAAAATAATAAAAAATGATGCAGAAACATTATGGGGGAAAACCCCCATCATATTCCACCAAAAAACATAAATTAAACTATCTACAATTTTACATAAACATTATGAAAAGAGGAACATATCTGTCCACAAAAGAGCTTGCTTAGCAATTAATTTCCGATTTCAAATACCTATATCAAAAATCTTTATACTCCTGTAAGCCTAAATCTCGAAAGCCGGTTTAATTAAACTATATTTCAAATAAAAATAAATTATTTTAATAATCCTTCAATTTTACAATAAAAGCTATTTCGTATTTGAAATAGTATGTAGTAGTAAAAAAGTACTCTCGAAGTATATTTCATTGGAAAATGAGGGTGAACCTTATTTAATATATATAAGTTATTTATGCTATGCCGTCTATCTCGTGTGTATGTATATATATACACACACGCACACACACACACACACGAGATAGATCTCACGGGGTCATGAAACGTCGACATTTATCTGAGTTTTTGAGTTAGATTTTGTTGACGATCACAGTACTTCTCTCGCCAAGCTCTTCTACTTGGGTCGAGATAAAGTAAAAATGCGCTAATTCTACAAAATGTGTTGAAAAAAATCTATAATTTCAAACACTCAAACCACACAATACAATTTTGATAATCTTGCAAAATTATTTTGTAAAGATTAAATAATCTACTTGTCAAGTGTTATTTGTTGATTCAAGAGATAATTTTGTTAAATACATGTTGACAAAATAATTTTTGTCACAACTTTTTTTTTAATCTTCTAAATACACGGTTTTTTCTTTACAATCCAACTAATTTCAAGAGAACTCGGAAATGCCTCTTTCTACTTATTGAACCAAATTATGCTAGTTTAGAGGAGACGACCGTCTTTCTACGACCTGACCCAGTTATATTCCATTCACGGTAGGAATTAACTTCTGAAAGGCCCTTTTCCCTACCATAAATCTACTATATAGTAGGATATTGGTAGGAAAAAAGACCTTTCATAGAGTAATTCCTACCTTGAATGGAGTATAGAGTTGCCAACTTAGCTTTTCATCCCTCTAGATCTAGCTTTTTTCAGAGTGGGTTTGGCGGCTGAACTAACAAAATAGCCGATATCAGTGTGAGTAACTAACAGCATTTTTCTTGTAATAAAGTTTTTATTTTAAAAGTAACCTAGAGGTATAGACAACGGTAAATGTCTATCTTTAGTTTTAAATTAGTGGTTCAAATGATATTTTCATGTTTAAGTGTTTAGAATACTAATTTACAGCAATATATACAAAGGTTACCAACCGTACGCGTTTTGAAGTTGTAGAACATTACTTTTCCCTTTTCGTAGCCAAATGGAGCTTACTCTTTTTGAAACTATTCATAACTACTCAGTGTTCTCCCCAGAAAATGTTGTCAGCCGGGTGGCTGGGTTGGGGAAGTGTAATATTTTGCAATATTTGATTATTGAGCAACAGCATTGAAGTTAGAAAGGTCCTGAAAGGACACTCACATGAATAAAAACGGGGGGGGTAAAGTTAACCCTTCGCCCCACTCCCTCCCCAAGCCCAACCATACCGTCATCATTGTTAGAATATACCTTTTTTTAAATTCAGTATCCGTAGATGGCAGCCCTAATTACAGTTCTAAGTAGCCTTTGCTATGAGGCCTCAGCACCTATGTTTAACAAAGAATTGAACATTAGAAAAAGTTGTACAGATGGTCGCGTGATCCAACGCGTTACTCTCGTGTTTGAGCGCAATGCCAGTGACGGGAAACCAGGGTTCGAATCCCGGTCGGGTGATTTGTATTAAATGGTTTCCTACTCTCCCTCAGAGAAGATTCGGGAACATTTCCTCTAAAATGTTTAGCTTCCACACACCTTTTCCACTACCGTAATTAATGCACATGTGTATAACCCAAACGGATGCTAAGACGCAGCGAAAAACCCCATTAAAAATATGGCTTAATTTAGTTGATATCTAGTTTTATCACTTCTGGCGGTATTTTGGCCTCGAGTTGGCAACACTGGACTCGGCGCATCAGAACAACTATGTCAGTCCCAAGGGACGCCCCAGAGGGCGGACAACCCAAATATCCACTCGCGCAGCACGGCACAAGCACGGAGCGTCGCACACAGATTACGTCCCAACTCACGAGATACTCGCAAGATGTATTTCACTCTAAAAGAGGTAATGATGGCGGGCGAGATTAAAATACAGTGACAATTTTTCTCCCTTGCATCTACTCTAATTTCCCAGATGGGAATCGGAGAACGTAGTGGCCATTTAAATAGCACACTCTGTTTACCCTGAAAGATAACCTTAGCGGATTGCACCTCAAATCAATCTTATAAGATATACTATAATGGCATAATGCAAGACTAAGTTTGCTACCTTTCGGAGTGAATTAAGGGTATCCAATAAGCACTACATTCACGTGTTTTTCAATAAATATTCGTAAGAGTATCAATAATTAGGTATACCACTGAAATGTAGCGATATGTATTATGTAATAGAAATGGTAGGCTACAATATATGAAAGTATTAAACTTGCTTAGGACAAAAAATCTAAGACGTTTGTTTGTGACTTTGATCAAAGTATTAACACCGGGTCTTACACTACCCGTTCGGGTTGTACGCCTCAAGTAGTTATTGGTTTTTGACTTCCTTAAATATTTTGGATGGATTGAAAAAAACTGAGAGGCTAATAAAAGCTGACATAACCAATTATCTTATAAATTCCTTCAAATTCTACGTCTTTGAATCTGGTCACGACGAAGTTTAGTTAGTATTCATGTGGCGGGCTAGGAGCGAGTGGTTTCATGCAGGATAGCCCATAATCACAATTTTAGAAGTCTCCCTTGACGACAGATCACTGAAACAGGCATCCGGCGTTCCAAAACTAGGTCGAGTTTCTTTGTCACGGCGTCAGTCGGGTTACTACAGACGTCTGTCCGCATTTTTGGAGCAGCAGTCCTCCCGTAGCCCCGAACCCCCCTTATCTTACTACAAGTCGAGTTTAACGGTATAGGGAATAAAGCCCTTGTGAGAGAATAAAGCTGATAGGGAGAGGGGGTATTTCAGGTAAAAGCCAAAAGGTAACAAACACTCCTCCCTTGGTTCCGCTTGTGATGCAGGAGAAAGCCAAACTTACAAACTTAATCATTTGTATGTATACGCTGTCAGCAAACCCAGCTCTAGCCAAGGTCAAGGTTCACATCCAATCGGTTTAATTTCAATTTCAGAAAAAAGAGGCAGTTCATAAAAAACAATTCAACCCTTACAACTGTTTCCTCTTTAAATTATTGCTTAAGCCACTGAATGTCAGAACTGGCGCTAAATAGTACGAAGAAAGATATACATCACAATAAATGGTTAAATTAAATTTAGCCTGAATATCGGACGACCGTCATCAAAAGTGCGAAAGTATGCACACGAAAAAAAAAACCACTTGCGTTCTATTAACTACGTCTTGTTTTAAAACTAGTTTAACCTTTTAATGCCACTTACTTACAAAGAAATATCATACTTCTAAATTAGGCTACTTATGGGAACGAGATTACTATATATTTAAAATGTAAGGTGGGTAATCCTATAAACCAGTGACCAGTTGCCCAATTTTTTCGGCCCCCTTTGGTAATTCATAAAATTCCCACGCCCCCTATTTCCTGGGATAGTTATCAGAAGTTATCAGAAATTGTTTTCTGGTCACGTCTTTATTTTATACAAAAATCAATGTAGCACTGGCAGTAAATCAGTTTAAAAAAAATGAAAATTAGTGTGATGGTTGGTACTGTTTTATTTTTCCATAAGTTCTTGAATATTAGGTTTTATGTTTGACAGAGCACACCGCAAATCGGCGACTCTGTTTTCGGTGGTGTTGCACATCGTCGCAATGGTAGATGGGAGGGGAGGGGGGGATGAGGCTTGCAAATAAAGACGTACATGCGCACGAGCGCCTTACATTTTCGTCAGTGTTTCCAATACCACAAGGAAAATGTATCTACATTAATTTTGGAAAAGTGATTTAAATAAAAAAAAGTATTTACTTCTTAGCTGATGTTTAACGTTGTTTCCGAATTAGTCCACGCCACCCATGTTGGGAACCACTGATATAGACCATATAGCCATGTTGATACAGCCAAATTCCCATACAAACAGCTCTAAAGCAAGTACTAATACATGTTTGCATCCAATAATGATTACAAACAGAGTATTATATTATTACCGTTATTTTGCAAGTATTGACACTATCTATGAAACATAAAGTTGCAGATCACATTACTTGACGTATTAATAATAACTTTTCAATCTGCCTTCCTATGAAAATATGATTATAAATCTAATTTTATTTGCGAGCCATGTGTTGTACCTTTCGATAGCTTTAATATGGCTTAATTATTATGTCAACGTTGGCTGTTATCTTATAAAATGTTCTTCGTATGGTGAATGACTATAGTAAGCCAGCTATAAAGAAAACTAAGGTAACACAACAACAAAAAACTCACCTAGATCACATTTAGTACTTGGTATTCATTTAATGTGTTTTGTTCTGTCATCACTCACGAGAGATGGTGCCAATTGTGAAGTTGTAAAATAAATATAATAACCTTTTGTTACTGTTCTTTTTATTTTTGAATGTTTATTAGAAGGTTCTTTATACGGTGATCCAACTATATGTGAGGTGCCGAAGGGACCAACGTTTTTATTTATGAACAGCGGTCTAGTCGTGCGGCACAACCTAACTCCCTGTTTTCAGGCGTTCTCCATTCTCTGAGTTAGTTTTACTATTCAAACTCGTGCTGCGGGTGGTAGCGCTCGTTAATTCCCGCCACCCTTCCAACAAATTTATATATTTATCGGGTGCTAAAAATTATACTTGCGTTTTGTCAAACATATAAGAAAATAAACGTTAATATTTTACACAAAAATAATTCAACATTAAAATCAGGTTTAAGAACACTGATTAATTGAAGGGAGATATTCCCACATTTGAGTATTTCTTATGGAAATGGAACTCTGAAGTGGCAAAACTACTAAAATAATAGCCCTTCAATAATATTAACATTTTCTTTTGTGACCCTGTTAAAAACTACTAATAGTTTGAAGAAGGCTATATTGTGATTCAAACCCTATCTTTTGATCAAATAACTGCAACATTTCGAATAAAACGTCGTTTAAAATGAGATAGTTTAGCCTTTTCATTATAATTTTGTAATGAAGCTGTAAGGTTTTTAAATCTATAAGGATACATTGATAGCTTTCGAATCTATTTTGGTGTTAGCCATATTTTGAAATCAAAGCCCCTTTTTAAATACCGCGCTTTCCGAATGTCTGCTACTCATCTAACCACTTAGGAGGTAGACGGCCTCTTTATATATTAGCAATGATTAGCTTTTTGGGTTAATTTTAGATTAATTACCATTTCAGGAGATCTGGTTTGTATCTGGAATTGCAACTATAAGGATCTCAGAGAAATTTACTCCTTAATCAACACGTATGAATAAAAAAACCTCAACCACGCCTGGATTCAAACCGTAAGTAGGCCTAGATGAGCATTGTTTAAACCAACTGTTACGCCTCGTCGATTTCACTTATAAGGTCAAGGTGACAATATAAAATATTTAAAAAGCAATATTTATTTAACCAATAACGACATACACTCAGTTTATTCCGAAAGATAAAAGCGTACCTTACTTGGTTCCACTATGTTGTGGCACATATGGTAAGGCCATAGTAGTCAGTCAAGGTTAGCAAGATACCTTTCAAGGCAAAAGGAGTGTAGGTTTATATATCAAAAGTATAGCCGACAAACTGGGTATAAGCGTGAATTATCAACAAACAAATAGTAGTTTAGTGAATGGTATTTCAATCTAAAGTAGATCGATGCCGTAAATGACTTTTTTTTTTACCTCTAATACTATGAAAGTTTTTATTCTTTGGAAAATTTAACAAGCCTCCATCCCACATTAACATTTACCAGTAGCGGTTCGTCAATGAGTAAGAAAAACAAGCATTCTCTTATTTAACCAAAAAATATAATAAAGCTATGCAAAATCATACATAGACTTCGTATGTAACACATTTGAGAAGTTCCAAGAAAATGCACTTGTTCAACTTATTTAAAATTTAATCCCACCCCCCCTTTTCAAAAAGACAAAAAAATCCTAATAACGGTTTCATCTTTATTAATAATATAATGTTACATTAAGATATACTTTAAATGGATTTTGACGCCGTGTCCACCCCACAAGCGACTTTCTAGCACGCGCATATAAGTCTGGCACAATTTCACAGCGCCTTCAGTTAAATGTTAAGTAAAAGTAGCCTGCTCTCCAACCCTGACTTCTTTAACATTTCTTTTACTCCTTATCTTAACAAGAGTTTTCACCTAACCATTCAGCGCCGGGAACTAATTTGACCCCACACGGAAGTATGAATAAACTTGATGGGTAAAACACGCTAGAGTTCTTGAAATCATTCATCAGCTATATTAATTGAGAAAATATTTGAACAATAATTTTTTAAAATTTAAATCAACAAATGTTTGCTTCTCCTCTACCCCCTGCCACCGAATCTCAACATACACTTATGCTAACAGCATTTTATTCCCACGTCAGGATATAGGTATAATATAGATTAAATGTACCCACATTTATGTTTAAGAAACGTGGGAAACCGGTTGAACTACACCCTCTCGCTTCGAGAGTGCACTTCCTATAAACCTCCTTCCTCACCCTTTCCCCTTGGAGTGAACCGTTAATGCTATGATATATCGCCGGTCTGCGGTCAGGTCGTCGTGTCAATCGAGATAGGTCTAACCAGCAGAAGTGGGCGCGGTCCCAGGCGCATCTCAAGGACGCATCCAGGTCACGTGGTACGTACGACCTGTCATCATCTCGTCCGCTATTGATTGACACGAGGGGACAAAGGCACGCGTGCGTATCAACAGCCACAATATCCGGGGACGATGATTGCATTATCCATATTTACTCAATAATATATGAGAACAGACCGAGCAGGCAAATTAAAGGTACACTATGGTTTCTGGGAAAGAGGAAGGGGAGGATTAACTTTTTACGAGGAAAAATTGTGAGTTATTACTGTTACAGGGTGTCTATGAACTCAAATAAAACCATTTTAATCATATTTCTTCATATTAACACACATATTTATGAATCAATCAAAATACTTCCTCTTGCACTGGTGGCACGCGGACTAGGGCATCAGGTTGATCCAGTATTTTTATTTTCCTGTGGCAAGGAGGTTGGAGGGGGCGGGGGGGTTCAAATCTCAGACGGTTTTCCTTAAATGGTATCTTCTTTCCCATCACTCAATTATAGTACATTTTATTAGAATCATAAATTTATCATCCTTACCTTTATATTAGTGCAGTTAAATCCGGGTGGCAGAACGCGGCAGAAAAATAAAAAATATTGTCGGCATTTCTAATTTATTTTTATTAATTTTACAAACCAGATTAAGTCGATAGTAATGCTCACATTACCCTTTTTAAAAAAATAATTAAAAGAAGCTAACGTGTCAGTTTCTGAGAAGAAGATAAAATAGATAGATTTTAATTTATTTTACGGGTGCTTAAAACGCAAGTGGGGGAGTTGGTACCTTCCTTATGCAAGTTTCGAATAGCTTAGGCTTATAACCCACGTGACGTTTATATTTAGATCCCCCTGGGATTTGAACCTAGGTATCTTGTCTGAAACACAGCGCCTCAGAGTCCTTGATACTGACAGGGTCCTAGAGCAATTTACTAGAGAAAGAATTGTGAACTTTTTTTTTTCACAGCATCTTAATACCTGTCCGCATTTAAGTACACTAATTATGAAGGTATAATTAAGAGGAAATGTATCCAAATTTGCTCGGAGAAAGAGTGGTAAACGGACGGAATTCGAGCCCCAGCCTTCCAGTCACCGGTAAATCAGTATATTGCGAATGTGACGTCCTCACACGACCATCGATTCAGATGATGTAAGCCTTGTGGAGAAAACCGGTTGGTTGGAATTGAACCAGTGGCATATGTGTGGGGCATGATAACCATCCTTCCAAACATGTTGGTTTAAGCTGACATGCATTTTATTTCAAGAAATTTAGAAAACTACCATTAACTTTGAGTCGTGTGTCATTTAGTCAGTTTGTTTTATTGAATATAAATTTATGAAAATGAGTAATTAATTCATATGTTGAAAACACGAGTTATTAAAGGTTTAATTCAAGGGCAGAAGCAAGGAGGTTAGATTAGAGAAAAAAGTAACCACATTAACTCTCACCTAGACATAAAGACCACAGTGAAAACCACATTTTATTTTAGTGTATAAAATTGTTTAAACACAAATACTATTTAACGGCTTAATCTTTATGATAGAAATAAGGAGGGTAATCTGGAGAAGGAATGCACCCGCATTAACGCTGAGGGGTCGCTCATTGGAGCAATAAATAGTTTGTGGAAAATCATTTAGGGTTTGGCCAAACTCACAGGCGAGAGTGCGAGCGAGCGCGTGATTAGCAGATAGCTCTCAATAGTTGTTGACGAGGAGGCAAAGGTTCGAATCTTGGTTCAGTGAACTGAGGGTGGTTTTTGACAAGTGATTTGTTGTTGTGGTTTTCTCATCCTTTCTCCACGCTAATGGTGATTCTTATTTGTCAAGGGTCTAGGGGTAAGGTGTCAGACTTCTATGCTGGCGGCCGGGGTTCAATCCTCGGTCCCGGCAAAGATTTATCTGATTACCAAACCCTTCCTTCCCCTCTGACAAGACATCTTGTGAATGTGAGGAATGCAAGGCCTCCACCGTGGTTCGGATTCCACGTTAAACTGTAGGTCCTCCATTTCATCTCACAATCACCCTACCATTGCACATTAGCGTAAGTGCGTATAGCCCGAACGGGTAGTAAGACGCGGTGCTAATAATAATAATAAGTATTATTATTATTATTTGTCAAGGCCTACTTTGATTACAATATTGGAGTATTTTAACATATCAGTTTTATATATAGTTTATGGTCTTACCAATTAAATTTGGCTGTTAGTAGCAAGTGTGCTAAACCTATCGATGGTTATAATAAAAAAAAAGTCAAATATTATGTCAAATTGAGAAGTTTTCCTAGCACTCGATGAACCAACATACAATAATATTGCCTCGAGCTTGTAAACTAGACTGTACCGGCTCGAGCGTGCGCTCTTGAAAAATAGAACCAGTTCTATCTTTCAGGCGCACTCGGTCGCTCGCTCCAGTCTAGCCACCTCTCATTACAACCAATGTGTTCTATTTTATATTTTAGTCGCTCGCGCGCTCGCTAACTAAGTCTGGCCATACCCTTACTGTGCGCCTGGCCAGAATTTTAACCAAGAGTATTGGCTGTGGGTGTCTACCAAACTCCAGTGAATACAGTTTAATTTTCATATAAATAACCTTATCTTAAAGATAAAAAAGTTACTAGATCCACTCGTCAAGTCATCTGATCTGCAGCTGTAACTTTTGATAGCTATAACTTTTTAACAGTAGCTATAAAAATAACACTAATACTATAGTAGAATGTTATCAATGTTGACAGCAAAAAAAGTTTAAATTTTCTAGAAGTTTCTTTCTACCAAATCCTACTATAGTTTTCCCTGATATTGTTAGGTGTACCATCTGTAGTCAGGACACCGGAAGTAAACAGCAGCCAGTTTATGTGTCCGCTACCGATACGTCATGTTCCGGGTGAACAATGTATGTTTGGGGGTATAACAGATTTAATTCCAGAGAAATGGATGCAAGAAACAAACGAATAAAGAGGACTTCATCAATGAACTATTTATACGTAAATAGCCATACTTTATTATAGCAGGACCCGATGATGTGCGAGGATGAGAAATCCCACTGTGACGTCAGGAAAACACACCATTCAGGGATTAACTTTATTGCATTTTTTACGCTTGATAAAATAATATTGTTTAATATTTATTTCTAGCCAAAGGGAATATATTTTAAAACGTATTTTGTCTGAGAATTGTTACATAGTAATCAAAACGTGCGGGTCAAAAAGATGTAAATTAAATAGGTTATGGAACTTGTTTGGGCATTTAATGCCTTTACAAGCTCCTCCCAGTTACTTTACCAAAAGCTGATTGGTGGAAGAAACAGATCCATTAGTGATATATCTACATTAAGTATCCTCGATGGCAATCAAACCAGGGATCACGCGGTCTTTGGAGACACTCTCTCGAATGAGTGAAGGCGTCAACTACTCAGGCCCTCGTGTTGATTGCTGTGTCAGACAAGTTATAAACAATGTCAGATCGGGTTGTGCAGATAGACCTGACAGGAGGTGCTTGATCGCACGGACTGTACTATATACGGGTCCGGGTGAGAGCAGAAGCAATCCCTTCCCCCCNCCCCCCCCCCTCCTCTATAGGGTGTAGTGAGGTTCATAGAATGGTTTCTTCCTCCCCCTTTATGCGGTTGCGAGAACACTTCCTCTAAATTATACCTTCCTCATTCCTAGCCTAGTGGTAGGAATTTGTTTGTAAATTACCGGAGCAATGAGACGCGTTTCAGGCATCTGGAAAGCACGTTTTCAAATTGGGAGTTTAGGGAACACAAGTTACGGTCAGAATGTTTGCAGTTTTTATAATAAAACTTTTTTGGTCAAAATAAATAGAATATTGCTTCGGTAGAAACAAAGAGTTTAATTTTCTTCACGTGGTGATATCAACAGCTGTTGAATATCTTTCAAAGATGCCCTAGAAGTCATGGCAATTCTTTTTCTTCATTTAAAATGTTTGTCATCTAACGCCGCTATACCCAACAACTGTCGACATAGCCATGTGAATAAAACTAAACTCCATGTTTTTACTAGAGAAATATTGCATTTATTTTGGGGGAGGGGGGGTGTTTTGTTATAAAAACTGCAAAAACTTCCCCCAACTCACGTTCCTTAAATCTCACTTTAATTAAGAATAGGTGTGTTATTTCAAAATATGATCCCCCCCCCCCCCC
>CABEEJ010003487.1:28858-70053 GCA_901482245.1 Timema douglasi | reverse complement strand
CCCCCAGAATTAAGGAGGGTGCTATGAACATGTCCCCAGAGAATTGTAAATCTTATGTTTAAAATTTTATATTTAAAAAAAATCACGATAAGATTATATAAGGTCAACTTCAACGACGTTTCACGCAATATGTCACAATTCTGAGATCAAAGTATCTTGCTAGAAGCATAGACTTATATTAGGCTTTCTTAAACAAATGTGTCATTTTTAGTAACTCTTATATTAAAATGAAGGCGCTACCCAATTAGGAATGGTGATTGGTTGCAGCGCTCTCAATCACTTAGATGTAGACTATAGTAATAATAGTAATATGTCACGGACTCTTCGCTAAGGCAATACAATACTTCCGATTTACCAAAGAGAAGAGTTTTTTCTGTGTCGAAAAACTTTTATTTCCCACCCTCTCTCTCTTTAAAAAACCTTTAACACCAATAACAAATCATATAATATGACCTAAGCAATCAACACTGGAATATAAAAATTAGTTCATTAATATATTCACAACAATAGTAAAATTGCGTACACTTCTAAATCCAACCAAATTGAGCGTTATTCTTGTTTACTTCTAATAGTTATGGTAAGAAAAAGATATAGCACGCTAGAAGCCTAATTAAATTTTCCACTTTGTGGAAAAATTATTATTAAAATACAGTTCTATATGAACACAGCTCACATTGTGATGTGCATGCTACAAAATACCCGGGCCATAAAATAATTTTATGTTGGCACTGGCGCAGTCGAAGGGGAGGGTTTCAGGGTTGGCCTGTTTCCTACCCCTCCCCCCAACCACGCTACCCATCTTTCTCTTTCTCGTCCCTAAAGCTGTTGAGATCATACATAAGGAACTCTACAAATCTAGACAGACTTAAGTTTGATTCACACTGATAGGACTGTGCCGGGACTGTGTTCGTACCGTTATGAACTGTGACCTTAGGAAATCACTTTTGAAACGACCCAAGACGACACAGTCCCAGTACGGTCTGCGCAGTGTCCTATCAGTGTGAATCAACCTGTATTGAGATTCATGTACACACATCCAGAAGTGTCAGTTACGGACCCATGTGGGAAAATGCAAGACTGGCCCAGAACGGGAATTGGCCAGATTTACCCCAGATCCGAGCTTATCTGGCCCAGATATGAACCGGTTCTGGCCAGACATTTGTCCACATAGGGAAAGTGAAGTTCTCAATGAACTTTCTATGAAGCCAAGGAAAATTAACATGATACTAAAGTGGATTAGTTCAAAAGTGATTTTGTGAGTTAAGAGTTAGTGCAAGTTGCTTATTAGAAATTTCAGATTTTAGCTCATAAAATAATTTTATAAATCAAATTTCCCAACTAGAATTTATTGAAACTTGCATGTTTATATATTCTAGCAGTATTCATAAATGAAATTTTGTTCATAAAACCTAAACAGTCATTATAATTACAGAATTATGACCATTTTTATAAATTTTAAATTATTTTTGATATTATTTTATTTCTTTTGATGCATTTGCATTTTGCAGTAATTAAATTTTCAAATTTTCCCGTGGGAAAAACCAATGGACCCCACTTAGTTGGTCAGCGAAACTAACCCACCACCCCCAACCCCTCCATAAAACCAATCCTGGCTCCGCCAGTGTTATGTTGGTATTAAATAATTTCGTAAGAAAATCTTAAAATAGTCAAAGCTAGCGTAAAACTGTTCAACGTTTTTATATTTTCGTACATTCAACAAATATACGGGGAAGTTTTTTACAAATGGGTTTTTCATTTTTTTTTTTTTTTGCTAGTATACGCCGGTGCAGTTTCTTTTATTTCTTGTTTCCTTACCTTCCCACCTACCAATCCTCTAAATTCTACGTTCCTCATCCAGTGTGAATATAAATAGCCTGTACGGGTAATAAGACACAGCTCACAGTCCTGGAAAGAGCACGAGCTGTTACAAAAATCAATTTATTTTAGCTGTGACGAGTAGAGTGTATAGCGTTTCCTTGAAGTATCTGTATTCACCTCTATGTGTAAAAGTCAAAACCCACTGACTCATCATTGTTATCTACCCAACCCCTGGAAACCTGAAATTTGGCGTGAAGATTCTTTTAAAATCAAGACAAGAGATAAGACGGGGTTTTGAGAAATTTCACCCCTAAGGAGTAGAAACGAAGGTGTGAATGTTTTCAAAATTCACTACTGAATATTTTGAACCAGTGGACGTAGAGACTTGAAATTTAATATCAAGGTTTCTTTTTAGAATGGGCCATTTTTGAGTTGTTTTTTATTTTAAGCCATAAAAGGGTGGGGAGGGGCACAAAGGTGTGTGACTCACTGATTCCCTGAAAACCGTATTTTATCAATCCCAGGGTCTATATTATTATTATTATTAGCACCGCGTCCTACTACCCGTTCGGGTTATACGCACTTACGGTAGGTAATGTGTAATGGTAGGGTGATTGTGAGATGAAATTGAGGACCTACAGTTTAACGTGGAATCCGAACCACGGTGGAGGCCTGGCATTCCCCACATTCACAAGTTGGGATTAACACACGTCTTGTCAGAGTTGAAGGAAGGGTTTGGCAATCAGATAAATTTGTGCCAAGACCAAGGATTGAACCCCGGACCCTCATGGTCTGTAAACTTGATATTTTGCTTGGCAGGGAGGTAGCGGGATTGCACCACATAACCAGAATATGTAATCGAATATTGGGAATTTCAAAATGTGGCTCTAGGAAATGGAGTATTATAATTTGAATACATATTTTTAGACGAGAAAAAAAAATGTTTGGGACTTTCCAGATTACCAAATAAATCTTAAAATTTGGAATTTCTTAATAGTGAATTGGAGAAAAGGTGAGACGGCCTCAAAAATTTCTAAAACTTATAGTCAACAGCTACTTCCCTGTGAAATACAAAACTGAAATTTGGCAGGCGAGTAGAAAGACCATCCCAAATAAATATTAAGGGCTGAAAATGGTAAATTTTTTATTGGTACTTCAGAAAACAAAGACACTTAGGTGTAGTAGAAAATTTGAATATGGCAGGCAGGTTGAAATACAGCTCCAGATAAATTCGTAACAGGCCTACAATTATAAATGTTTAAGTAGGAATTGTTTAAATAGAAAAGAGGGAAAGGATTTACTATTTTCTACACTAATCGAAACCTCTAAAGTTTCTTGTGGTATTAAACGGAAATTTGGCAAGAAGGTCTAAATAAAACCCCAAATAACTATAAAATACTACTTAAACCTTTAGATTGATAAAATATGATTGAGGAAAGGGTGTTGGAGAATAGGAAAAAAAAATTTTTTAGGCAAGGTAGAAAATTAAAATTTGCCAAAAATGTAGAGATTACTTCAATAACAGCATTAATTTTAAATACTGTATTTACTATTTAGAAAGGGGGCTGGTGAAATGGCGGCTTAAAAAATTCCCAAAATTTAGATAATTAATTACTTTTCAGTGTGATATAAGATTTAAATTTGTCAGGTGGGTATAATAAACCTTACCCCCCCACCACCACCCCAATCAATCATTAAAGTTTGATCGTTAAATTTCAAAATGAATCAGTAAATGAGGAAGCGGGATTTCCTCAAGAGCGCTTAAAAATGTTAAAATCCTTCTTGATGTCATATAAAATATAAGTTCAAGATGTAGGTCAAGGTACACTCCCGGAGTACTGAATGTCGTCCGAACATAGGCCCTATCGCTTTCAAAATTTAAGCCCGGAAAATTGAAGAACTCGAAACTGATACAACTATTATATAATAATACTTTTACATATTGTGGTCTGTCCCTCTTTTAGCCTTTATACCCTTTTGATTTTTATTAGATTCCCTTTATGCCCATTTTAAAAATTTCCCCCCTTTTCCTTATTACTTATACTTTTTTTTTTAAATTGATTGGACTTAATTTTTAGCCTTTTTATCCTAAAATATTTCTCCCAAGAAAAACCTGGTAGTCCTACTTCATGTAAAAAGGTGTAAAAAGTGCAAAAAGGGTTAAAAAAAAAAGTACATATTAAATTTTTAAAAAGATAGTAGTATGTATAGAAAGTGAAAAAATGACAAAACGGTCCAAAAGAGCAAAAAGGGCTAAAAGGAGAAAATATTGCTAGAAGGGTGAAAAAGGTAAACGGAGTGAATGAAAAGTGGTAAAAAAATTGATTATATTTACTTTTTATTCTTTTTTCCTCTTCTCACTTTTTACTCTTTAAGCCATAAAACAATACACTTCTTTTATTGGCTTTTTTACCCTTTTTACTTACACTTTATTAGATTTTCTTTTTTACCTTTTTCACCTTTTTACAAATCCACCCTGTACTCTTTTTTCTCTCAGGCAAAGCCGAGTACATAAGGCTAGTAGGATTAATTACCAAGGGGACATAAATAAATACATTTCCACTTTATATAGGAAAATCATTAATATTTTATGCATGGTGCTAAGCATAAATTTTCTATTATCTGAACAGAACAATTCACTGTTTTTTAATGGTATTAAAATTGTCCCATTTGAGCGAATTATTAGAGGGAGGGGTGCGTACACCTCCTTTACCCTCTCCTAAAGACGATGGTGAGCTATTACGTTCACTTTCCCTAAACATACGAGCTACAAAATTATTTTGTATAAGAAAAGCACATAGTCTATAAATATTAGTATTTATTTTTAAATAGTTTTTAGGCCTGTCTACGACAGGTTGGTTGTAAAACTAGCCAACCCAATAAAACCTCATCTTCAATTGATAGACGTATGGTAGGTCAGGTTTAGTTTGTAAAAAAAAAATCTTTCAGTTACTACGCAAGAGTGTGTACAATGAGAGTGAACTAAATTAGTCCTCTATTTATAACGTTAGAAAAAAAAGACAGGAAAATACGGCTCAGTTCTGCCCCGTGGTCTATACAAGTTCGCAGAGTTATAGCCTTTTAGGTCATATAAGGGCCTCTGGAGGGTGCGGAGTGACACATATACACATTAGCGTAATAATTATATAGCGAAATTAGCGCGTGAGAAAACCGATATAAGGGACCCTGGATTCACATCGCCGCTTTCTATAAGTAATGTGGGGACTCGAACCAACAGTCTTTCAAGGAGGTTGGGGTGCACAAGAGTGTCTTGAAATGTTTTCAACATTATTCTTTTGTTGGGTCGTTGGCTTAACTAGCTTTAGTTTTAGACTAAACATTACTAGGGACCTTTTAGAATATTTTTATTGCCATATAAAAAAATCACAATTTTTATTGAAACTTTAGGGAGTTATTTAATGCAGAACCTCAATAAATGTGTTGAAGCTGTTTTTATTACTGTGAAATTGTTTAGGGAGGTGTCACAACAACATTAGATTTGTTAATTAAAGGAGTTAGAGCAGGGCCGCCCCAAGGGGCGAGTGATGCGAGCGACTGCCCGGGGCACCACGTAACTGACGTCTTAAAAAACTACAAATAACAATATTTTTTTAAATCAGTATTTTGCTCTAATATATTTGATATTGTACTAGTTTTCTTTGCCGTCTATTACAGCTTGTGTCCCTGTTGAGATAGTGAGCATAAAAATAAGAAATTCATCCATCTTGTATCGAGTTCCTTTCAAGTTTATAGGACGTTAAAGAGAACGGAGTCCTTAAATCAAGGTTCGCCCGGACTCAAAATTATGATTAAGGCGGCCCTGAGTAAGACTCGCACACCCTCAAGGGTCCGTCTCGCCCCACGGACAGTGCGTGACTTAGTTTAAGGCGGGATGAATGGGGATGCGAGAAAGAACCAATGTGTTTGCAGTTTTTATGGCAAAACTTTTTTTTGGCCAAAATAAATCAAATGTTGCTCCAGTACAAACATAGAATTTAATTTTCTCCAAATGGTAACCTCAAAAATTAATTACAACTTTTCGTCCACATTTAAAAAGTTTATAATCTAATATGCCGCTGTACTCAATATGGAAAATAAGGAACTGTTGATTTCAACATGTGAAGAAAATTAAACTCTTATGTTTGTATTGAAACAATATTTTATTTATTTTAGGCAAAAAAAAAAGTGTTGCTATAAAAACAAAAACACTGTCCTTTCCCCGTGTGACTTTCCATCCCACCTTAATGCTGCTCAAGCCAGACTAAAGTTCGTTCACGGTAGGAGTTTACCTCTGAAAGGCCTTTTTCCCTACCAGAAATCTATTATATAGTAGGATATTGGTAGGAAAAAAGACCTTTCAGAGGTAAACTCCTACCGTGAATGAAGTATAGGTAGTTTGTGATATTAGAAAACACTGGAATACAGGCAAGAACACAGACATTAAACCATAGTTTAAATAAAAGTACTCTTTGACAGGCCCCAATGTTGGTCTTGTTTAGTGATGCACAACACCGCACTTCTATGCGATTCCTGCACTGATGCCTCGGTTAATCAGTCGTGAGGAACACCTTAGAACTCTTGAACACGGCCGATATTATTTGGATATTAGAAGCCCCTAAATACTAGTTGTTATAATCCTCAACTCAAATTGAACCCAGTACTTCTTAAACAAATAATTTGCTTACAGAGCTGCTCGGCCAAGATGATGAATTCATCAACAGGAGGTGTCAATATAATCACTTGAAGTGGATTTTAATATAAATTTAAGGCGATCGAGAGAGGGCTGGTTAATGCTCTGGAGGAACATTAAAGTTGTATTTTAGGGCACATGAGTTAAAATCGGTGGTTTTTTAGCATAACTTTATTTTTGCAAAAAAATAATCAAAATATTATTGTAAACGCAAAGAGTAGTTTTCTTCAGATAGTAATTAATATCCACAGTTGTTGAATATCTGTCGAGGATGTCCTGGAATTTTATGACTTTTTCTCTTCATTTAAAAAGTTTCTCATCTAATGGCGCTATGCTCATGACATATATTCAACAACTGTTGATATCACCACGCGAAGAAAATTAATCTAAACGTTACTACTGGGGAAATATTTTATTTATTTTTGCCAAAAAGGTTTTGCTATAAAAACTGCAATAGCCGTGACATTTTCTCGCGTCCCCTAAATCCCCACCTTAATGGGTCTCCAGTGCAAGTGTTTTTTCTCATCGAGTGACTTTTTAATTAGCACAACCATTATTTCGAGTTTAATTAGAATACCTAAATGTTGACACAAACGTTGTGACCAACCACAACCCGGATCTGAATTCCCGACCCGAGTAGCGGGAATTTCGGAGTAACATGCGCCCGGGTCGCTCGGACTCGACGAGGGGATCAGGATTCCTTACCCCCGCCTCCCGTCTCATCATAAGGCCGGTTACCTGCGACAGACAGCCATGGCGCGAAAGAAAAGAAGACTACAGCTCTCCTGTGAATAAAGAACAGAGCAGGCACCTGACCTTCCATCCGAGCAGTCCTTTCTCGCTCTCTCTTGTGCTACCCCTCCCCCAATCTCCCACCAACAATACCAGGCAACCGCGTTGCCAAACCTACTCTACCGGAACCACAGGTACAAAAACAAAACAAAAACTGACAGAAAGCCACATAATAGTATCGGATACGGGTTGGGGTATATATTAATTCCTCCCTTCTAAGACCCAAAACAATAAATCACATGAGCGGGAAGGGGGTGGTAAGGAAGCTACTAACTATTTATAAACTTATGGGCTAGTTCAAACTTCTCCACTGGGCTGTTTGAAACTTCCAAACAAGTTTAGTATTTGTTTCATTTCTACTATAAACATTCTCCACGTGTATGCATGTGTGTGTTCGGAGATTTAACTTGTTTTAAGCAAACCCCACCCCTCTTAGGTCATGTGGATTAATCTGACCCTAGAGAACTGGATTATATCTGGAACGGATTCATCTGAGGGTAGTTCTTTTTTCAGTGTGATTTTACATCACTTATCTTGGCGAATGCTGATGTATTTCTGCGAGAGCCCATGCCAGGTATTTTAGATATACGATGGAGAAATTTATGTTCTGCATTCTCTTCAGACAACACTAAAAACACTTTTATTTCAATTTTAAAACCTTAGTTTTTATGTGTTTTAATAGTAGAACTGTTTTAGCTATTCAATATTTAAGAATCAAATACCCAAAGCTATTATTTATGCTTTTTGTGAGGATTACTCCATCTAAATATGATTTTTTAACGATTCCTGGATAGCTCAGTGGTTAGAGCATTGCGATACTAAGTCAAAGGTCCCGGGTTCGATTCCCATGTCCAGGTGTCATTTTTTCAATTTTTAGAATATTATTTCAATATTGTGATCATTTATTAAAGTATGCAACAAATCCCATTTAAATAATATACCGTACTATTCATCGTGTTATGACCGTGGATTCAGACCCATTCCAAACCCACTGTGAACAACACTGGGCTGGCGGTCCTGGAAGACCAGGAGAGGTTAGGTCTGCAACATTGGGAATGGTCTGTCTAGGACTCTTGACTACCTGCCACTTTTCCCAAAATAAAATCTCGGATTTTTTCAGTCTAGTGGTAAGGGATGACTTCCCCGTTTTTTAAAAACAGTGGATACATCCAGATGTTACTCTTGAGGTTTTTATAGTCATTTAGAGGGGCGGAGGGGAGTTTGAGGTGTAGAGTAGTGGTTCTCAAAAGGGGTGCCATGATGTTTTCCAGGAGGTGTTACGGAAACAAAGTTTAGGGGCATTTCACTAAGTCAAGCTATTATCAATGTTGTATTTCTAAATTAAATATTCACCCACGAAAGAGTAAGTCAGCAAAATGCTTCGAAACTTTGACTCCATATCCAAAACGTGTTAGGATTCGTATTCTATTCGGAATTCCCAATATTAATACACAAAAAATTCGAATTGGATATGAAACTGCAAATCAAAATACAGCCCAGAATCATATTATATGAAATATACATATTAATTTGACTCTAAAAAGTAAAACTTTAAATAACATATTTTTATAAGAAGTAAGCTTATATCCACTTTGTTGATTTTATCACTAAAACTTGCTAATTTTCTAATATCTATAATGTTTTCATCATCTAAACATTGAGTGATGTGTTTACTATTTGATTTAATTATAATTTCCTAATATTCGATTTGGATGCGATAATATATAACTATAAAAAATTTTATTCGAAACATTTTTTTTAAACTCGATTTGAATTAGTGAGTAAAGATTCGGATTATTTTTGAAAAATCTTGAATTTATACAGGCTTACAAGAAAGTGCATATTTTTATTTCAGTTTACCCTACTCAAAACGGCTGGGTATATACTTCATTCACGGGAGGAGTTTACCTCTGAAAGGTCTTTTTTCTTACCAATATCCTACTATATAATAGATTTCTGGTAGGGAAAAAAGTCCTTTCCCAGGTAAACTCCTACCGTGAACGAACTTTACAATAATTATACATACATACACAGTTCCACTAATAGAGATTTGTCAGTAGTATAATAGTTGTAATAGGAATACATAAGAGTATAAACATTCAGTTAAATTTGTTGTGGTCCAACACTTTAGCTCAGTCAGTAGCGTGTTTGTCTACTGGGCTAAGAGTACAGAGTTAGATTCTCAGAATGGCCAAAAAGTTTATCATTAGTGAAAAATGGGATTACTCTTTCACAATGATAAATTAACGGCCAAGGACTGGGTGTTGTGTTAGTCTTAAGATAGATTATAAAGCATATGAAGCCACGACAGGCCTTTATTTAGATTTATTACACCACAATGTTATATATATATTTCTTTCAAGTGATAGGTCCACGCCGTCTGCTAGTTTTGAAATACAGTATTATTAAAAAAAATCCTGTTTTCGCATAAGTTGACAAATATAATATATTGAATTATATAACTTAAGGCAGTAAAATACAAAATTAGCGAGCTGAAGGGGGAGGGGAGCAGATGTTTTATATTAATCTTCAATAGATTAGCAATACTCTTGCAGTTTATTAAAATAATAAGATAGAATGCTAATGTGAGTCCCAGGTCTAAATGACTCTCGTCATAATATTTGTTATTGACAGCCTCGCCCGAATTCAGTTGAGCTGATTTGTGGAATCCCATACCAAAAATTCTGCTAGCAAGACATAATATTATACTAAGTGATTTTCAATTCCACTTCTGATAAATGGTACCAACGAAAACCTATCAAATATATTAATAAGAGTACAATGTTATCAATGACAACAGAAAATAAATTTGTATTTTCTTTCTCGAATCTTTCTTTAATTAAACAGTCGTTAGTAGGTGACCTGGTGGTCCAGTGGTAAGGTGTCAGACTTCTGTGTTGGGATTCGGGGTTCAATCCTCGGTCCCGGCACAAATTTATCTGATTACCAAACCCTTCCTTCACCTCTGACAAGGCATCTTGTAAATGTGGGGAATGCCAGGCCACCACCGTGGTTCGGATTCCACGTTAAACTGTAGGTCCTCCATTTCATCCCACAATCACCCTACCATTACACATTAGCGTAAGTGCATATAACCCGAACGGGTAGTAAGACGCGGTGATAATAATAATAACAGTCGTTAGTTTTTGGATTTTGGTGGGTTCTTTAAGACAGTAGTGTAAACTGACTCATACGTGGAGAAACAATCCTTTCTATGAAATATGGACCGCTGTAATAACAAATATTGCGATGGCAGGATACAAAAAAAATTATCTTTTTAGTACTTTTGGCGATTCTATAAAATAATGGTTTAAATTTCCAATATACTCTAATGTTTAATACTGTTTCACACCAATGACTGTGAACATATAGGGAGAGATATTCTTGACTAACCTTGCATATTCTTGAGCTACAATTCAATGTTCATAAGGGCTTTATCTTAGAGCTGATGTAAATGTAACAAAATCTACTTTAAAAGTGTTCATGCGTAGTCACGTTATTTGCGGCGTCACTAAGGGCTGACTGAACAAATGTTATATTGATTCTTCAATTACCAGATTAACAAACAATCGACTTGATCCTAGATCAATAAAAATTTGGGTTGCAACCAAAATTTCCGATCAACTAAAACCATATTTTATTTTTTTAAATCAAGGAAAACAAACATGGCAGCACTGTAAAAGTCACTATTTTGAAAATCCTATTGTGGAATGGCCCAAATTTATACATAAATAAGGTTGTAATGATATAATTCATTCAAATTAAATATTATTTTACTCTTCCTTCTGCGCCGTAAAATTTTAAGGTATTGCTACATTCTTCAATCCTTCTCTTACCAAGGACAAGCAAGAGCCTCGTAGAAAACGAGGGAGTAAGGTGGACAAAAGAAGAGTGCGATTCCGAACCTTCTAGAACATTTGGAATAAAGGACTATTCTTAACGAACGATAGCTCACCCGAGTCTCCGAGAAGACCTCGCGAGTCGCGATGGTAGCACAGGTAACCACATCAGACATTCCCAACCATAATCAAGTACGAGAGTGATATCAGATATCGCTACACAGTTAATAATCCGTTTATCATAAAGAAACTGATTACATCTGATTTTAATTATCCCCGTATTTTACTGCAGTAGCTCCATGGCTTCTTTGGTGCTGACTGACAGCTCACAGCTTACGGCTTTGAAAAGTTACCAGACCAAATTATGTATCCCTACGCCAAACCAAATGATCTGCAAAAACACGTGTTTAGCAGCTGTCACTTGTGACAGTCAAAATTTAGATATTATACCTAAATGTTGACTGTCAGAAGTCAGCTGTGAGCTGTCAGTCGGCACCAAAGAAGCCGTGGGGCTACTGTACGTGGGTCATATTATACGCATATATATATATATATATATATATAGCACCGCGTTTTATTTACCACCTGTTAGGATTATACGCCTATGTACTAATTATAATTACACTTATAGGTTAGGGATTATGAATGCTTCATTTAGAGTAAGTGCACCCGCATTTGCTTGGAGGGAGAGGTTAAAACATTTAGAAAACCTACCCTCAGTTCACCCGACNACCACCGATCTCTCACATATGTATTAATTACGCTAATGAGTTCAAGGATGAGGAATCGAAGGAGGTATATCCAAATTAGCGTGGAGGTAAAGTGGAAAACCATTCTGGAAACTTCTATAAACTAATTAAACACTAACCCAATCCCGAATATGCACTTTACAATTCATGTTCATTATGTTTTCCACCAACAAGATGATAGAATCAAACAGTTCATGGGAGAAAATGTCTGGTTAACTTGACCAGAGATCGTATAGACACTGGTCAAGTCACTGCACCTGGCCCTATGAGTATGTTGGGCATTTGAGGTAGAGGGTTTTCTTTCTAAACTGTTTCCACTCACTAGCTGTGCAAATATGGAATGTCCTACACTTCCTCTAAATTATACCTGTCTCTTACCTGTTCCGTTAGTATAAATATGGAATGTCCTACAGTTCCTCTAAATTATACCTGCCTCTTTACCTGTTCCGTTAGTATAAATATGGAATGTCCTACAGTTCCTCTAAATTATACCTGTCTCTTACCTGTTCCGTTAGTATAAATATGCGGATAGCCCGGATAACAGGTTGCCACTATTTGATCAACCCCAACCCGGTGTGTTCCGGTTTTTATACAAGGATTCAAATTTCTCCGGACACTCATACAAGTGACTAGTGTGACTTTTTTTCATCCGAGCATGAAAAGGTCTACTCTTCAAAACTTGTAATTAAAGCATCCTGAATTCACAAATATTACAGTTTTATAATATTATTATTATTATTATTAGCACCGCGTCTTACTACCCGTTCGGGTTATACACACTTACGCTAATGTGTAGTGGTAGGGTGATTGTGAGATGAAATGGAGGACCTACAGTTTAACGTGGAATCCGAACCACGGTGGAGGCCTGGCATTCCCCACATTCACAAGATGTCTTGTCAGAGATGAAGGAAGGGTTTGGTAATCAGATAAATTTGTGCCGGGACCGGGGATTGAACCCCGGCCGCCAGCATAGAAGTCTGACACCTTTCTCCTAGACCGCCAGGTCACCCAGTTTTATAATAGTTGTTTAGGAAATTCTTGTGGGTTTTTTAGACAAAAAAAAATCCCTGAGTTTTCCAATTACAGGTACGTGGAAACTCTAGGATTTGCAGTAAGACTCGGAGCATTGTTGTTGCTCTAGTTGTATATGATCAAATGAGTTTGCTAAAATAAGTATAAAGCGTAAGCTAGAACAAAATGAATCTAATGATCGACACACAACCTCAAACAAATCAGTAACCAAACAGGGGACCTCTAGTTCGGGAATCTAAGTGGTATAACACTGTGCCAAGAGGGTACGTGAAGGACTTGTCAACTCGATGACAACCACTTATACTTTAAGTAAATATCAGACAATTGCAAAGAGTATTATCATAAAAGTAATCAACCGGTTGACACGATCATTAAAGAGTTTTAATGGCTTGGAAAGAGCGCTGCTGATATTAATCAATCGCTCGTAAAGCGAGTAAGTCTAGCGGACGGGCTGTAGGACNGGGGGGGGGGGGTAGCACGTGGCCAACATCAACACTCAACATGTTGTTTGCTCGCGACCGGCGCAATCAAAGAAACTTGCCTGAGGAGAGGCACGGGGTTCCACAGACAATAAGTGGACCTTTATGAATCATTTATACTCGCCACCAAATGCTTACCCGCTTCGGTGGTCGAATGTCGAAAACGCATTTGATCAAAAGGGCCACAATGATAATTTAAAATATTGAGGCGGCCACATTTCAAAAAACCAAAAGAAAATACACGTCACCAACTTTGGATAGAATAAACCAAATTTAAATATTTATTGTAGGTGACCTGGTGGTCTAGGGGTAAGGTGTCGGACTTCTGTGCTGGGGTCCGGGGTTCAACTCTCGATCTCGGCATAAACTTATCTGATTACCAAACCCTTCCTTCACCTCTGACAAGACATTTTGTGAATGTGGAGAATGCCAGGCCTCCACCATGGTTCGGATTCAACGTTAAACTGTAGGTCCTCCAATTCATCTCACAAATCACCCTACCATTACACATTAGCGTAAGTGCGTATAATACGAACGGGTAGTAAGACGCAGTGATAATAATAATAATAATATTTATTCATGCAAAAATAAACATTTTCAAAGAACAAACAAATTAATAGTTACCATCTTTAAGTAGAATAAACAAATTTTAAAACTTTTATCATACAAAAAATTACTTGAGGTTAACTATAACTAACATTGTAAGACTATTTTTTTCGCAGATATTTGAAACTTTTGTTTTCAGAAATGGTGTAAGTGTTTAGGTTGGCACAGACTTGACCTTATCGCATCGCCTCAGAAAATATTCTTGATTATAGTTTTTCCCTGTTTTCACCTATTATCATCCAAAATAAAATAGGTATACCTATAAGGGACGCACGAAGACTCAAATTGTTAAGATTTTTAATAGGAATGCACTGGTTTAATCACAAATGAGATAGCTTGATGAATTTATAGCTTTTAAGACGCCTTAAAAATGAAATTTGAAGGAGCAGCCGCAACATCGGCTCGCAAAGATATGGAGTGCGCCACCTTCCGGCTCGCATCGCACCGGCTAGTCTGCTGCAGAAAATGGATGAAAAAATAGCGCAAGGGTATTAAATAATAATTTAAAAACTAATAGTAGATAAATAAAATAATAATGGGTGTAAAAATTTTTCATGAAATGAAAAATAAATACAATATTTAGATATGGTCATAAGGTATTTATATATGTATGCAAGTATCTCAAATACGTTTTCTGGACTTATTACATTTTATAATAATACACAACTAAGGTAACTTTAAAGGCTAAATATTCCATTAAAAACTTTGCAAAGAGGATTTAAATAAATGGTACGATTCAATCACGCAAACTTTATCATATTGTGTAATGATAAACTATCCTTTAACGAATTTACACAAAAAAAAAATTACTGTATCCAGTTTATTTGTTATGTCAAATACTCCTCAGATACACATTTTAAACAAAATCATTTCAGCCATTTTCAAAAATCATTTATTATAAAGCCACTCTTTAACGAATTTTTGCACAAAACCAAGTATTTAGTGTTATTTGGGTGGTCAACTGTTCCTTTTATGTCCATTTTAAACAACATCGTTAGAACCAACTTCGACAAATTTGGAATTCAAAAAAATCACTAATATGTACAATACTTTTTTTAATTAGAGGGTTATATTAAAAAAATTAGTATATTAAATACAAAATTTGATTAAATCCATCAAAACGTTATCCATCCGTGGCCGAACAGACACAGACAGAATATAAAATATTTTGGTTTTGTTCGGACCCACATAAAACGTTAAGATTCATCATAAATTCAAGTTCTAATATCTTCATTGTTACAATACTTCTGATTGATATGAAAAAGTAAAAGTATAATGTTTCAAAAATTCAGTAATTTATTATTAAATAAATGTTTATATGAAAAGCAAATATGAACTTGTTTATATTCTAAAAAGCTTACCAGATAAGGCTTCCCATTTTAAAATTATTAGAAAAATCAGTCATCAATAAATTACTCTAAAACGAATTTTTTACCAAAAAAAACAATTACACATTGCTAATAATCTCCAAATATACCCATTTGGAACCAAATAGGTAGAACTATTTTTAAAATATTTCTCAAGCATTTGATCAGTAAGCTAGTCATAAACGAAAATTTACCCCAAAAACAAATGCACAGTGTTATTTGTTATACCACACAATCTCCAGGTACACATTTTAAACAAAATCATTAGAGAACTTTTCGAAATTCTTTTGAATTTTCAAATATTTCCATCAGTAAACTACCCTTCAACGAATTTTTGCCCAAAAAAACCAATGATACAGTGCTAATTGCCATGTCACGCTCACCAGTAAACTACCCTTAATTTGAGGGTTAAGGACAAAAGAAAAAAGTATCCCAAGGTACAGTCATATAAACTATTTATTTGCACTTCCATTTATTCTTTCTCGTAACTGCTTCAGCGCACCCAAAGGCAACAACTCTTCACTAGATGCATCCATGGCTGCTACTGCAAAGGAGGCTGAGCCAGGCAAGGCAGTAAATTCAGAAAGGAGCCGATCCGATTTAATGCAGACAAGTGTGCGTCAAGATAAAAAAAAAAAGTTCTAGACCGACGCGATCCGATCCGAACAAGTGTGCGCCGACCTTTAGGGGACGGCCAGACTGGGCGAGCGAGCGAATAAAAAATAAAATAGGGCACATTGGTTGTAATGAGAGGTGGCCAGACTGGCGCGACCGAGCGAGCGCGCTTTAAAGTTAGAACAGGTTCTATTTTACAAGCGCGTACGCTCGAGCCGGTACAGTATACAGGGTTCTTACACACATATGAAACATAAATTTAAGGACTTTTCCAGGCCTTTTTAAGGACTAAAATTGTTATTTCTCGTACTGCCAAAAGCTTAACATGTCAATAAAAAAATTATAAACCGTACCAAATTTTTAATAGATGGGAAACAACAACTTTTCAATAAATTTAATGAATTGATAAGACTATAAAAATAGAAATCTAACTTTGTTGTCATTTACTTCACTCTCCTTGGTTTATTGGTTAGTGCAGTCATTCTATATTCAGTATTCCACAAGATGAGTATGGATTTCATAATTTAACAATGTTTTCTGCTGGCACATGCTTTTCATTTACGGTATTTTATATACAGAAGTCAAAGCATGAATGTTTGTACCCTTCGGGTCAAATAACATTTAATGTTTTTATATCCATTTAACCAATCAGATAACTGCTTGTTGATGTCAGCCAGTGCAGCAGTGTTTTCTCTTGCTGTTCTTCTGAAACTGTTAGAATTTGACACAAATGTTAGATTTCCTGTTGTTTCTGCTAGCTCTGTCAGTCTATCAGCAGATTTGGTAAGTGTGTCTACATCAGCCTGAAGCCTTTTTTTCTTTTCTTTGAGTTTATCTATTTCTTTTGTGAAACTTTTCCTTTTTGAATTATTCTGTGCAGTTTCTTTCCCTCTTCGATTCGCCTCCAAATAACTTTGCCACTTTTGTCATGCACCAGCAACTGAGATAACCATGTCTTTGGTGATTTCAATATTAGTAACACCACCAACTGATGCAATTTGTTGACAAATTATTCGCTGTGCAATGAGTGTGCGATGTTGCATATTTTCCACTTATATTTGCTTGTTTACAGAAAAACCTCTCAACTGCTGCTTGACCATGTAATAGAATAAGTACCATTTTCATCACACACCACAATTTGTCATATTTTGTTCTAGGCTTTGCACAAGCACATAACAGTGACTCCAAACAGTTTGTCCCAGGCTTATAATTTTGAAATTCAGAATAAAAGCCAAACTCTGCAATAAATTCTTTATATGATGAAATTAATGCATCACATTCATTTTCCTGAAGTCTTTTTGTCTCCACTAGTATCAAAAGCACTGACACAAACGTGGTTGCACAGTTAGTATCCACATTCATATCTCAAGGATCCATACAACCAAGGTTTCTCACAATTGAGTACTGTAATGGACACTTATGCAATATTTTCTTTACTGTTTCAATAAGAAAATCACAACATTCCATTCGCACTTGAAGAACATCCATTTCTTTAACAATTTTTTTGTGGAGCAAATTCTTGACTCTGTTTTCTGCAGCGAATCCCAAGGTTATTTTGTTCACTGGCAGCTGGTTTTCTTTTTTCCCTACTTCAACTTTAACCAGTTTGTTACTGGTAGTTGCTTTATTTATTTCATCTTCTTTAATGAATCTCTCCATTAAGTTTCTAAGCATTTTCAACATGTCTCTTTCCAGAAATGGAAGCATTGGCGTATCAGTTTGGTACATTGTCAAAAAAGGTTCTACTTGTTTTGCAATTGACTGAAATATTAATAGCTTTATAGAGTCAATGCATCACTGGTCGCTTCTTTCACGACTGTAAAGGATTTGGTGTTTGGATTGGGAAGTTTCTTGTCAGTAACTAACTGCACATATTTAGTTACATGAGGCCACATTTCAGGAGCGCGTGTTACAACAGCTGAATTTTCAACCTACATTATGGTGCAAATATTTTTGGGAAAGACACTGCTATCAGTTACTTTCATGTAATCTTCTCTTCTCGCTGGTGTGTCCTTAAATAATAGAGGTTAGATAAAACTCGCTCCACATCCCAGGTTGATGATAATGAGCCATGATTAAAAGCACCATGAATGATATGAAGCCCACAACTGCCGGTATGAATCACTGCCATGTTTGTGTATCTCTTCAATTGATCACACACCAGGTCATAAAATTTCCAATTGACATTTGAACCATCCATGGTTAGTTGCAGTAGAGACTGTTTCTGAAGACCCATTTCAGAAATAAACTTTTCAAAGGAAGTGAACATATCTTCTGCAGTAGCATGGCCAAGGAAATCTGAATGGATGTAACAAGACTGCACTTTATCTGCTTCCCAGTGGCGAATATGGTAATCTAATTTCTTCTCCTGAAGCTTTCTGTTGAGGCTTTCATCGAATAACAAAACATATGAATCTTGTTTCTTAAGCTTCTCCATGAGTGCAGACTGAAAATAAGGAGAAATGCCAAAACAACATATATATGCACATTTTGTCTCTCCCAATGAAAAACTTCGCAATTACACTGTCGAAAAACATTTTATAATAGTCCGATATCTTCGCATGATCTGTATGAATAATGACTGCTGCATACTTTCAAGGCCCAAATAATTTCGGCCGTTAGAGTTTCCTGTCCAGTTAAGAAGGAGCCTACTATCTGCTGTCCTTGTGGTAGTGGTTCTGAATCAGGAGCCGCAGAACTCGAAGATTGCTCTGGTTGTCTAGCACAGAAAAAATAGTGAATTCCTAAAGGGTTTTTTTTACATGCAAGACTACAATGTTTTTTCCCATTCATGTAAATTGTTAAAGCAGACACCCCCATTTTAGCAATGTCAAATACGGAAGAGCATATGCTACATCTGGCTTTGTTCCTGTCTGGCACTTTTACAAGCCATTTATTAAATTTGGGGTTATGTAACCACAAATCATTGAAAGTACAATTCTCCGGCATATTGACAAGTAAATAAGAACAAAACAAAGCAAAATGCGATTTTCTGCCTTTACGTAATACACGGTATTAAAGGTTACAACAAAAATCCATTCAAGAATAATGAAACAACGGTTTATTTATACATGGCAGATTAATTGCTATCACACTTTAAAAAACTTTCGTGTGAAAATAAACACAGCGGTAACGAAGCAAACTGAACCCGTACTTAAGGATTTCCATAGAAATAAAACGCATTAAGATAAAACAAACTACATAACTACCATATAAACACAAAATTTCACGGGATAATGTTTACAGACACCAAAATGGCGCAACCATAGATAAGAGAGTTATAGAATGGCAACTCCTGTAGTATGGCTAGAACAGGAATTTGAGCGCTAAGGTGGTTGAAAGATGAACTAATAGCTATCGGCGGGAATTTTAGTGCAAACCTGTAATTATAGGTACTTAAAGTGTTAATAGTTAGTCCTCAAAGAATTATTACAAATGATGGTTTAAAAGCAACTTATAAAAAACTGGCAAATGCACAGGAACTGAGTTTTTAAATATAGTAAATTAGAGAAAACATTGTATTTCGACAGTAGCGCTAATGTGTTTGCCAGAGAAGTTAACACTGTTTCCCCTTGCCACTATAGAGATCACAACCCATGGGTTGATGACGCGATGAGATAACAAATAAAACAAAATAAGCGGGAAGAGTAGCGGAGAGTAAAGTAAACAGCAGACAGCAGCTTACGCTTGATCAAAGAGCATATACTAGATATTTCATGTCCCAGTACATCTTAAATCACGGTCTTTACAACCATTTCAAAAATTAATATTGAAACCTGGAAATTACAGAACTTTTCAAGGTCCAGAGTAATTTAAGGACTTTTCCAGGACTTGAACAGACACACATTAAATTCAAGGTCTTTCAAGGACAGCACGAACCATGATAGTTTACATTCGCTAGGCAATATTATTGTATGTTGGTTCATTAAGTGCTAGGAAAAATTCTCAATTTGACATAGTATTTTACTTTTTTTTTCATAATTATCAATAGGTTTAGCACACTTGCTACTAACGGCCTAATTTAATTGGTAAGATCATAAACCTTGTCTGAGAATGGGCCTCCATAATCAATTCCAGATTTGAGAAATGGACGTGATCGAAACAAAATACTAGTATCGAAATTAAATTATCGATACTTTTTTCACATCCCTATTCACGTTTGACCAGACTGACAAGCATGCGGGCGAGCGCGTGTTTAGCAAATAGCTCTCGATAGTTGTTGACGAGGAGGAAAAGGTTCGAATCTTGGCCTAGTAAACTGAGGGTGGTTTTTGACAAGTGACTTATTGTTGTGGTTTTCTCATCCTTTATTCGTGCTAATGATGATTCTTATTTATAAATGACTACTTTGACTATGATATTGAAGTATTTTAACACACACACACATATATATAAAATACTTCAATATCATAGTCAAAGTAGTCATTTACAAATAAGAATCATCATTAGCACGAATAAAGGATGAGAAAACCACAACAATAAGTCACTTGTCAAAAACCACCCTCAGTTTACTAGGCCAAGATTCGAACCTTTTCCTCCTCGTCAACAACTATCGAGAGCTATTTGCTAAACACGCGCTCGCCCGCATGCTTGTCAGTCTGGTCAAACGTGAATAGGGATGTGAAAAAAGTATCGATAATTTAATTTCGATACTAGTATTTTGTTTCGATCACGTCCATTTCTCAAATCTGGAATTGATTATGGAGGCCCATTCTCAGACAAGTTACAAACTCTTAGGCCCATATGCAAGGACGATGCTGAGCACGGCCAGAGTACAGGCTAAGCACTAGCAGAGAATGAGGCCTGTCGTGAAAACAGCTGTCTCGATCGTCTATGCGCGCAGCGTCATGTTGTGTAAATATCCTCTGAGTACGGTCAGAGTATAGCCTGAGCAAGCCCGGGACCAAACTTTGGCGAGACTCAAGATATTGCGTCATAGATCGTACTAGCACGAGGCTCATACTCTGCCTGTACTCTGGCTGTGCTCAGCATCGTCCTTGCATACGGGCCTTAGACGCCTCCAGCCTATTAAAGTCTATCTCCGCTTGTTTGACTGCTTCTCAACTAAAGCAGATCACCTCGAAGTCATCACAGACCTTACCTCAGATGCATTCATCGTTGCCCTCACCCGCTTTGTCTCAAGAAGAGGGCTCTGTTCAGACCTATATTCGGATTGTGGAACAAACTTCATAGGTACCTCTCACCAGTTGAAGAAAACAATTAACGATTATCTAGCTCAAGACCACACCCAACAACTTAAACAGTTTTAATCACAACATTCGATCAAGTATCACCTCCAGCCGCACCCCATCAGGGAGGACTTTGGTGATCAGCGATCAAAAGCGCAAAATATCACCTCTCAAGAGTAATTAGAGATCAGATATTGACCTTAGAAGAATTCATAACGTTGACAACGAAAGTGGAAACTATGTTGAACTCTAGACCGCTAGTCCCTCTATACACTGACCCATGTGAACTAGATGCTCTCACTCCGGAACACTTTTTGATCAAAGATGAAATTTAGTCGTATCACTTTCTCAACACTTCTGAAAAAGATGGCATAAGGAGTATTTACACTATCTTCAGCAACACTCAAAATAGAAGGCGCGGAAAGCTAATCTACAAGCAGATCTCATCCTCATTCATGAACTCAACACACCACCTCTGTCTTGGCGTCTTGAACGCGTAACTTCGACCTCGCCGGGAAAAGATGGCACTGTACGAGTTGTACATCTGCGCACCCAAAAGGGAACACTGTCTAGGCCTGTCGTGAAAGTGTTACCTCTCCCACTAAACTAGGGTTGTATATTATGATTATATCGCTCCTTTTTTGTCTCATTGTTTTTAGTTTTTTTTTGTCTCTTTAATTGGCGGATCTTGTATTTTTGCTTCTTTCGTAATTGTTGTATATTTTGTTCTACTCATTCATTGAACTAGTAGTTCAAGGGGGGCGGTATGTTTAGTATGAATATACCTACTGAGCCAGCTGTGCTCCATTTTTTTTAAATTATTTATATTCATTAGCACTAGGTGTCAGCACCGCATTAACCCTTCTCTCTTAATGGCTCTGGGCTCGCTTAGCCCACGCTTTTTCTTAGTATAACGGAAAAACTGTGTTCAGGCGTCTTTTAAGCTCGGCGTACACAGCCATAGAACTCTCTCGTGTAAATATTAAGTGCTCAAGAAACAATATTGGGGCGCCCCAAATATCATCTCATAACTCCAGGTACTCTGTCACCATTCGCGAAGGTAGACTCATAGTAAATTAATTGTTTCTCTGTCTGACAATTAAAGCATGTGAACAACGCACAAGTGGTCTGTAGATGAAGAACAAATGACACTATTTCGCAATCCTCACTCATTTTCTGCATGACAAGCAAGAAGCAGCTATCATAATTCATAGCTGTTCTTTCATCCTTGTTTATCAATACAGCCGCCTGACTGGTTGACAGCCGAGTGGAGACCGATCTACTACCCCTTCCTTTATCAATAAGCACGGTCATCACAAACTAAACAAAAGAAGATTTTGTAGGATCACAATAAACTTCAGTCTACTCAAGGAGCTTCAAGCAGCCGAAGCCGAAAAGTTTATGTACAGATGAAGCAGGGAATAGAGGCCATTATTCTGTTCATCGGTAGTTAATAATCTATCTTTATAGAATGCAAAAACAACGAGTATAGTTTTAAAAAATTGCACCTCTCAAAAGTAAATTATTAAAGTTTTTTTTAGGAAGATGGAATCCGCCTAGGTGGCATAGTTAGCTAACGCGCTAGTTTCGTGTTGCGCTAAACTGCGCTAGTTTCGTGTTGCGCTAAACTGCCGAGGGCGGGAAGTTCAACTCTCGGTCGGATGAACAGGGTGTTTTTTCCTAAATGGTTTTCCACTCTCCCTCCACAAAAATTAAGGTTAACTTCCTCTAAATTCAAACTTCACAATTTCTAACCCATTAACGTGTTTAGTACTTAAAATTATCACCCGAACGGGTAGTAAGACAATACTTTTTTTTTAAAAAGTTAGATAGCGAAAAAGAAGCTTGTAAAATTTGTTTTAAAGTATTAAAAACCATTATAGTTTTCAGTGTTTAAATAAAAATGAAAATACAATCATGAAGCAAAAGTTCTAAATTGTTTTGTAACACCACGTCTTAGAGCGGTATGCAAGAACGTATAGTGAATGCTAAGTGGACCGATAGTGTGGTGCCGAGCAAACCATCACTCCAGCTTTTAACCCATGATGACGCAAGCAAACCCACACTAGTGTCAACAAAGCATCCACTTAGTCAAGTTCTTGCATACGGCCCTTACTACCTGTACAGGTTTACGCCTATGTACTAATTACACTATTGGGTTAGGGATTAGGAAGGCTTAATTTTGATTAAATGCACCCACATTTGTGTGGGAGAGTGTAAAGCCATTTATGGGAAACCACCCTCAATGAACCCGACCGGGATCGAACTCCAATCTCCCTGTCAGTGGTAGTCTATTCCAACACGAGATTATCGCGTTAGACCACGTGGACACCGAATCGGGTAAGAGATTATTAATACTAGATAAAACACATTTTTCCAGATTAAAATTTCGATACTGATAATTACTGTTATCGATACTTTTCTTTCGACACTAGTAAAATATCGATATTTTTCTTCCGATACTTTTATTGAATACATTATCGATACTTTTCTATCAATACCACATCTCTAAGAGTGAATCAAATACCCATCAATTCCATGATACAGTCGGCTTGAAATCGTAAATTTACACGAACATTATTGTACATGGATCATTTCTGATTAAACCTTAATGGAGAAAGGCTAAATAAAGAGTTAATAGATGTTCCTGATGAAGAACCTTGTTGAAATATTAAATTATATTTTGATAAAAACTTCAATGAAAAGGCCGTTTTAGACTATTTTAGAATGGCTTCACAGATACGCAGTGTGCACAAATCTTTATTCTGTCCTAATAGAGACATAGTGTAGTAATAACAAGAAACTTTGTCGCTTTGACCCCCATCGTCCCCACGGAAAATTGCAAGTAATTATTCAAATACGAATGCACTTCACACATTTCTGGAATATCTTGGTATTTTGTTTTCCCTTTAACCCCATACCTCGCGCAAGATGGGAACTCATGTGTCGCCAAACATTTCACATATTCGGGGCGCAAACTCAACAAATTTAGAAATTGATGTCTTGTGAACAAGAGAGTCAAAATTGGATACATCATCCTTACTTGCTAGATTTCTTAAATAACGACAAATTTCCAAAGATCATAATCTTAAATGGTATATTTCTACAATGTTTATTATAATATGAATTGGAGCGCTTATTTATGTTGGTATGGCCTACATCAAAAGGTCCGCTGGCTGCAAATTTTGACATACTTGATTTAAAGCGTCATTCAATCGCAATAGACTGGGCTGGACTGCCGAAGAGGGTAGATCAGAGTTATAATCCCTGTCTGGTGTAGCGAGGGTGTTTTACTTAATGGTTTCCCACTCTCCCTCCATGCAAACGCAGTTAAATTTCCCCTAAGGTCAACCTAAACTCATTTCTAACACATTAGCGTAATTAGTTCATATACGTGTAGCCTGAAAAGGTAGTAAGACACGGTTCTAAGAAAAAAACTAAATTATGTTCTTGTGTAAGTGATGATTGATAAGGCATATTATCTGATTATCTATTGATGACTGGTAGAGTACTACAAATCTACAAAACTTGTAGTATTTCTTAAACTAGCTCAAAAATCTAATAATGTTTCTAGAGCTCATGCGTTTTATTCGACTGGTGAAATCATATTTTAGCCAGGCTAAAGGATGTAGGCCTATTTTAAGTAAAAATTAGGATGTCAACCAAACCCGCCCCCCAACCCCACCCATCCTGGGATATTGGTTAACTCCCGATACTAGACTTGAATATACCCTAAATGGAAGTGGCTAAGCATAAACCTTTATTATAATATAATATTCATTTGTAGATGTAAAGTCAAAGAAAAAAGTTTCGTCGTTTTCGCACTGTTAACAGACTTAACGCTGACCATTTCATCAAGCATTATAATGCATTTGTGAATATAAAGCCTATTAAATCTAATTAGCAGTAATAGGATTCAGTTGGGCCATATTTTGTTTGTTATAGTTACCATTTCTTTTAAAAAAAACAGCGAGAAAATTGGATGTCATCTTTGTCAAATAAAACTACATTGTAATTTATTTATTTTCTTTCCACCGCCTCTTACTAACCACACAGACTGTATGCATTTTTACTTAGAACTGGGTAGGTAAGTTATGAGATGGGTAGCATTAAGAGAAGGTGTAACCTCATTTGAGTAGAGGGAGAGTGGAAAACCTCAGGATTCAAACCTCTAATCTTCCCGTCAACGTCAAGCTAGACTGTGAATTTGAAACTTAAGAAAGCGTGCCACCCGCGTGGGTAGATTTTAGTTTTCATTAAACTTACTATATGGTGTGTTGATTTTTTGCGACCAGATCGTTTCAGGGAAAAAGCTAAATAATAATTGTCAGCGACTTAAAACATTTCCCCGATAAATTTTCTAGTCTGGTGATCTAGCTCGAAAACACCGTTCCAATATGGCGTGTTAGTTTCCTGCTGTCCAGGAAGTGGTAATGAGACCAACCAGCTGACGCATACGGGCCCCTCAGAGAGAACAGCAGGTGAATAAGACAAAGTTCTTTAGTACCCACGGTTCTCAGAGCAGCTCGTGGTAACAAGGTGGTTTTGACGCTTCAGTGCCATATCGGTTATCCCTGGCTTAGCTCACCCTAGCTCTAGGTAACAAGGTGGTTTTGACGCTTCAGTGTCATATCGGTTATCCCTGGCTTAGCTCACCCTAGCTCATGGTAACAAGGTGGTTTTGACGCTTCAGTGTCATATCGGTTATCCCTGGCTTGGCTCACCCTAGCTCGTGGTAACAAGGTGGTTTCGACGCTTCAGTGCCATATCGGTTATCCCTGGCTTAGCTCACCCTAGCTCTAGGTAACAAGGTGGTTTCGACGCTTCAGTGTCATATCGGTTATCCCTGGCTTAGCTCACCCTAGCTCTAGGTAACAAGGTGGTTTCGACGCTTCAGTGCTATATCGGTTATCCCTGGCTTAGCTCACCCTAGCTCATGGTAACAAGGTGGTTTTGACGCTTCAGTGCCATATCGGTTATCCCTGGCTTAGCTCACCCTAGCTCGTGGTAACACAAACCTCTCATGGCGAAAGTTGTAGTATTTTGGCCGATTCAATTATCACATTTTAAGTTTTGAAATTCGACTCTAACAGGTTTTGCAGATCTAAAAAAAAAATCCCAATATTTTATATGCAAAGTTATTAAAAAGTTCCGCTATTTTCACTTTTTTCCATTAAATTCTTGACACATGACATTAAAAACAAGCATGCTTGAGTTCTTTGAGAATCGTATGTATCTGCGATAAGACGATAGAGTTCCTCTTCAGCGTTGTATTTCAAAATTAAGCTGCAAACATATTTAAAATTTAAAATGGCGTTTTGAGATTTCCGTGAATTCTACTTATCATTCAAAATTCCCCGACTTTTACCAGTTTTTTCCTGTTTTACAACTACATAACAACACTGATTACGTATTTACTCGAGAATAACACGGGTCAAGGTTATACACATTTAAAATAAAATGGTAGCCCAACAATTTAACTAGGAATTTGTTTGAAAATAATAAAAAGGGGGAATTTAAATACGTGACTTAAAAACAAAATAAACATTAAATAGAAGCGACTTTAAAAAATATATAAGCCTGTTTTTTTATAATAGCTACAACAATTTCACTCAAAATTGGTATTTGTAGACCATCTTAAAAGATAATAAATAATGTTTGTTTGGTGTTTATAGACTAAATTATTTTAAGAGTCAGTCTAGTTTTATTGGCTATTTTAGGAATTTGGATAACCTTTAAGAATGAGTTCAAAAAGAGTATCTGGGAATAGTTTTTCATGATAGATTATAACTTATTTTTATTTTTACAAAAATAAATCATTTGATGTTAATTTTATAAATAGCTTATTATGAATTTCTCAACTCCCCAAATTTTCATTATTAGAAAGTGTGTACAATTTTGTAGAAACATTTCTTTGACTGTCAATTACGCGATTTCCGTTCAGGCGATAGGCCTATTAATTATTTTGTCTCCTGTTAGCTGTCCTAGGCGGTTAAAATATGATATATGACCAAAAACTTTATCGTTTTTGTTTTGGGTCTTACTACCGGGCTATCTGCATATTTGCAATTGTAGAGTACAGACGAGAAATGTAGAATATTATAGAGGCACTCGAATATGGGAAACCATTTATGTATTAAAAAAAGTCTCAGTGAACTCAGCCCGGGATTCGAGCCAAGACTTCCTTGTCGCCGACAAACCGGATACAAGATTGACGCCTTTAATGGCATGTGCCCAGGCACGGGTGAAATTAAATAAAACAAAACTAGTTTACATCCAGCGGCAGGCAGGACCTTCGTAACAAAAAGAGCCTGTATTGCGCCATGGAGGTAAAGTCCGTTCACCGTAGGAATTGTTTTCTGAAAGGCCTTTTTCCCTACCAGAAATCTGGGTTATAGTAGAATATTGGTAGGAAAAAAGACCTTAAGGAGAGTAATTCCTACCGTGAATGGAGTATATAGATGGGAGTTCCGGCAAACTACCAATATGAAAATGTCTCAGTAATGGTTCGGCCAGACTGACAAACGTGCGAGCGACTGAGTGGCCAAACGTGCGAGCGAGGGCGTGATTAGCAGATAGCTCTCAATAGTTGTTGACGAGGAGGCAAAGGTTCGAATCTTGGATCAGTGAACTGATTCTTATTTTTAAGGGCCTACTTTGATAATATTGAAGTATTTTAACATATCAGTTTTATACATACAAATATATAAATACACATATAGGTATGGTTTATGATCTTACCAATTAAATTAGGCCGTTAGTAGCAAGTGTGCAAAAACTATTGATAGTAATAAAAATATCAAAATGAGAAGTTTTCCTAGCACTCGATGAACCAACATACAATAATATTGACTAGAGCCTGTGAACTAGACTGTACCTGGTAGAGCGCACATGCTTGAAAAATAGAACCAGTTCTATCTTTCAATTTAATTCCAAGGTAAGAGATGTGTTCGAAAGAGACTTTGATTATAATAATGGAGTATTAACGTATCTGGTCCACAGCAGACCGAGGAACCTCGTCATTAGTGACACATTCAACCGCCAAGAGCTGTAGTCGATAGGTAAGTGTGGCAAATTAAATCACTTTGTTGTAATCCATTTAATGTGTTTACTGTTGACGTTAAACGGATGTGTAAACTTAAAATCTCGGGAGATCTCGATTGCACTCGCTAGACACTTTTATTTCCGAATTTGATAGAATCAGGTCCAATGTGGATAATCGAGGTTCCGGATAATCCATTTACTAACCGTTCGGGTTATACGCTTATGTACTAATTACGCCGATGGGTTAGAAATTGTGAAGGTTGAAGATAGAGAAAGTGAACCCACATTTGCGTGGAGGGAGAGTGGAAAAACCACCCTAGTTCACCCGAGCGAGATTCGAAACTAGATCTTCCAGTCCTCGGCAGTCTTATCTCAACATGAAACTAGCGCGTTTGCTAATTACGTCACCGAGGCGGGTGAAAGGGTGTTGTTCCGTGTATATGGCGAGAACGTTGATGGTCACTTTTACTATTCAAATATCTTTGTCATGCGTCTATCTTGTGAAAAGTAGTAGTAACCGTGAATCAAAGAGAGTTATAATGTGAAATAATATTTTATGTGATTATATAATTTTTTAAAAATCAAATAAGCTTAACCCAACATTCCAAGTACTTAGAAAAATTAAATTAAAATGCAATTTTGGATGGATTAATACATTTTTTCATGCTCAGTTGCTATATATGTATTCTGATTGAGATATTTTAACTAGTTATTACCAACCAAACAAAATATTTAATGGGTTACGTTTTCTGTGTCATATTGAATTACCAAAATTGCAAGGTAAGGTTTTAAAAAAGAATTATCAAAAGTGATTTTAAACGTTTTCTACCACAGATTTCTAGTGATGTTGGAAAATTTTCTGAAAAAAAATTTACCTTATATCTCTACATGGAATTAATAATTGGAGTGGAAAAGGAACTCGAAAACTCGCTTTTATGTCAGCAAGGGAAGCGAGGCGAGGCAAGGCAAGGCAAGTCAACCCCTGCGCGCGGAGAGGGCTGTGGGAAGATATGTGGAGCGTTTCCCTCGACTTCATCACATGGCCTTAGGGGCAAAGTGGGGGGGGGAGCGGGGAGGAAGGCCGTTCACCGTGGTTGGCTAGGGAGGGAGGCTGAGAAGAAGGCAGAAAGAATGCACACGTGGTGTGGGAGTGGCGCGTTCACCTAACCGCTCGGCTCGCGGTCCGCGGTTCGATGACACGGGAAAGATACCCTCGTTTTATTCATTGACATAGATTCAAGCGTTATTTTATTCCATTTTTCTCTTAAAAAAGTTGCAAAACAAATCACGCTATTAAAGGCACAGAGGATTAAACGAAAACCCAGTGTTGATGTATACAAAAACTCTGCCAACTCACCAACACCTTGACCAGTGATAGACAAAAACAGACTCCAGGTGTACCTCTCTCTACTCGTATAAGTGAGGAAACTGTACAAAATAGTAGTGTACCAAACAACGAGAGGCCATATCATATAAATGCTACAGATACAATGCACTCTAAGCAATTATCAAATTACATAGCCTAGGATGCATCTCGAGAGTCGGAATATGGAAAGAAGGTAAGTCCAGGTTAAGGCGAGGGGGTATACTAACTTCTCTTTGTTTAGAAAGGCATATCGAGGTCAAGGTTATCGAAACAATGATATTATCCGTTCAAAAAGAATCCTCACAAATTGCAGTGAATTAAGATGCTTTATCATGTCGGTATTTAGTGAGAGTGTTGGGATTACAACTTATCAAATAAGCACAATAGTGTTAGGGGGCGTGGCTGGAGAAATGATGCACCAGATATGAATATGAGCATTAGTCACCTGTAGTAAGGGCTGCCGAAGGGCGAGCAGTAGAAAGGGTCCCCGTGCATGTGGGGCGGCATCATGGGACACATGGCTGGATGAGGGTGCGGGGGGCCAGGTCCGGGGTTCATAGGGTGGTGCAAGTGGTGGTCCACCACGGCGCCGCCAGCGCGGCTTCGCACGGGCATCGGGGAACCGCCGGCGGGCGTCTTCCAAGGACCTGCCACGAGGAACGGAGGCGGCGGCGTGTGTCGTAGATCCAGGGTGGCGCCCCTCTTCACGCCGCGACGCCGCTCCGAGCAGCAAGTACCCCCGGCATTGCGGGGACGACAACCGCCGCCACAAGACGTCGTCGTCGACGCCGTCGTACGCAGGGCGACGCGCGAACCATCGGATACTAAAGACCCTTCTAGTACTACCAAAACCCGTTGAGGATATCGTCACGTTTCATGATAAACGCATCCACACATTAATTAGTACTTTCAAAACACCAATACTTCAACAGTGTAGTCACTCACAGTTCAAAACACCTCACTGCCCTAGAATTCCCGAACTTTATCGCTACAATGCTGCCACCATTCTCATGTGTAGTTTCCGAACGAGCATCACCGATAAAATGTTCCCCTTTACTTCCGATTCATCTGAATGGGAGGGGTAAGGAACGTGAGGTCAACAACAACAAATTCCTTCCTTCAACGACATAAGCATTACCTTCGTAACGAATTTCAGTCGGTGCTGGAGATCGAACTAAGGACAACCCCCGCGCGAGTCCGCAGTGTGTACTGTTGGCACTACTGCGGCAGCACGGAGCCGGGCGAAACTCCCCCCTCTGCCGCTCCCCCCGATCGACTATACAGCCTAGACGGGGCCCCATTGGCTGAAGCTCGGCAGTCACGTGACCAACAAAAACACAAGAGAGCGCCCGCTCGCTCGGCTACCAAAGGCACAAAAAAATAACAAACAGGAGAGAAAAGTTAGCGTTGCGTTGAGCGACCAACGCGTGCGTATGTGTGATAAAGTAATTTTTTGAGCTGTCTTATATATAAAAAAAAGCCCCCGTGGATAAGAGATTCCACGCGTTGTTTACGCTTGTCAAAAAAACTTGTACAGCTATTTAAAACTGTTCCACTTCTCACGGGCGACGTGCTGTCATCGCGTTCATAGCGCGCGCGCCAACTTCTGAGGCGAGAAGAGAACTTCTGCCACCACAACCGAAAACAAAAAATGTTGTGACAATTATTTACATCGCCTTAAAAAAAGTTATATAAGACCTCTAGACCACTAATACAACAGACTAGTTGAGGGAGGAAACTGCCTTATACATTTGGTTATTAAAAGAACAAAAAAGCGCCGGTGATCACGCGGACTCAAGCTCACTATAGATTGAATTTCCAGTAACGAGAGGAGGTAGGTTCGACTCTCAGCCGAGTGAAGCTAGAGACGGTTTTCCCATCATCTTACTCAAACATCAAGTCATGTTATCTGCAGTTATCACTTTTGATCGATATTATCAATACCTATAAAATAAGACAACTAATATAATAAAACGTTAACAATTTTGTCTACAAAGAAATAAGTTTGAATTTTCTCTTTTGTTCTTCCAACCAAAATCAGGGTGTGTTTTTACTAGGGGTATTTAACGTTCGCTTTGTTGGCAAACTGTTGATAGGCCTACTAGATCAGCTTAACTCAACTTTGATCACTAAACCAACATACAGTCCTCCCAGACATTAATTCAGCCCTCTGAAAAAAGAAGCCCCAATACCACCAATAATCATTTTATCAGCCACTTTATTTATTTTTTACAGTTTGTGATTGACACGCCATCGCTGTACTGAGTTATTCGCTTTTTTTATTCATGTAAAAACACATCCATTCCTTAGTTATTCCTGTCAATACACCTTAACGATAATCGTTGTGCTCCCTTTCGTTTAGTGGTTAGTTAACGACCTGGAGTGGTGGTACAATAATTAATTAGGTATGCCGTTAGCAAGCGCAAGCGTACAAACAAGCAGTGGTTATTTCTAGCAAAGGATGGAAAAGGAGCGACTTGGATTAGGATACAATATGAATCTCCCCAAGGGGGTAAATATTATGTTTCAACCCCCGCTTAACTTAATTTACCCTCAAGTGAGGACAAAATGGCAAGCACATCTTGGGTATAGTAGGATTCCGGTAGAAAGAACAGTTTACAAATAGTATTTTTAGCACCGCGTCTTACTACCCGTTCGGGCCCCGCTTATGTACTAACTACGCCAATTGTTTTAGGAACGAGGAAGGTTATATTTAGAAGAAGTATACCCGCATTTACGTGGCGGGAGAGTAGAAAAACATTTAGGAAAAAACATCCTCGGTACACTAACCGAGATTCAAATCCTCACTTTCCCCATAATCGGCAGTCTAGTCTACTCCGAAAGTAGAACCTTAGACCATGCAGCCACCGCAGAGGGTTGTATAGAAATTGAAAGCCTATTTTTCTATAGTCAACCTTGATGACGCTTTCCTATATTATGTCTTATTTTATTGGTTTTTACTATATATTTCAAAAGTGGCAGCTGTATATCAGATGACTTCGCGTATGAATATGTAAAAGCAGTTTTAATGACTTAAATATCGTCTTTTTATAGAATTATACTGTAGTCTGGTTTACCGGCGATGTTTCAATTCTAATAGCTCTGTGGACAACCGACCTCCATGTTCTTATAATTAGTTGTTCACGTGGTTTAGGACGTCGGTCTCACAATGTATGTCAGAATAAAAACTAAAAACATGTAGACTACAAAGCAACTTGATTTTGGTTGGAAAAACAATTAAAAAAACTCATTATTTACTTGTGGCAAACAATGATAACATTTTAGAAAATTATTAGGGTTATTTTATAGGTATTGCTAATATATATCAAAAGTGATAGCTACAGATAGCATGACTTGACGTATGAATATATTAAAATTGTTTTAGTAGCTTAAGTAACTATAAGATACTATCATTCCCACTGAAATCAGCCTGTATATTGTCCGGCCTAGGTTCAAAGAATGCCCCTGCCAAATTTCGTTAACAATGGTCCTCGCGTTTGGCAGGAATAACAGGACAAACAAGACCTCGCTCCACTCAGTCACCTGCTTGGCAATTCACCACAGCGGAAAATTTACCGGAACATTTTCAACTCCACGGGTGACCATATTATAGTGAATGCCAATTTGGAATAAGATAATAAGATTGATAGCAAGTGAACAAAATAAATGTTGATACCTTCTTTTGTGTGCTCAGAAAGTTGACAAGAAAGTATGCTATCTATGCTCATTACTAAAGTCTTCTTCATTTAGACTAGAAAAAGTTAGTGATTTACGTTTGCTGACTTGTTTGTCGCTTACAACTTTATTTATCCTGCTTTTGCAATGAGAAAAAGTAATTTAACCTAGTATATCTACTTTAAGGTTGGTATTTCTAGTAATAATCAAAATGGATTCAAAACAAAATAACATATTGCATGTTTGTTTGGACAGCATGATTCGTAGATTTATCTTGTATATAGTATCTTTCACCGATAAAAAAAAAATTGTTCGCATTTTGTAGCGTTTACAAATTTGCGTCCTCGGGTTGAAATCTGCAAAGATTAAAAAATATATATATACACCTTAAACAATTATCTCTTAATATCGTTAATGCCTATAATAATGTTATTCCTCTTTTTAAGATTGCGCGAGGTCTCGAAACATTTATCTCCAGGCTCAACGCATATATTTACATCAATTCGGTAAGAATAAGAGGTATAATTTAAGAGGAAATGTACCTGTATTTGCGTGGATTGCAAGTGGGAAACCATCTAAAAAAACCACACTCCTCGAGGTCAACCGGCAGATATTCAAGCCCCAACTATCATCACCAGCAAATTAAATAGTCTTGAAGCCTTTCTACGTGCATGCCGATTATAGAATTAAGTTTGTTTGTAAGTTATGTTTGGTACAGCCAATCCGTTACAACAGTTCTTATTGGCGCGTTTGTTCACCTGTGTTAACACCTCCTCCATAAAAGTAATTTTTAGCCAGATTCCAACCCGGGCTCCCCCTGTCTCTTGACACACGGGAGACAATCTTGGACCCGGTAGTTTCATTATTACTGTTATTATTACATTAATGTCGTTGTTATTAACATATTGATCTCTAGCTGGGATGAAGTTTGTGTACAGCCCGAAGTGGTAGTAAGAAGTGGTGATTAAGATTTGTAAACTAATGTTCCTTTAAATAAATAATAACTGCCGAAAAACCATCAAAAGTTTACTCAGCGATACCGCTTTATAAATGGCTTGATCAGCTTTGATCCGTGTCGGATGAACTGGATTTTATATTTTCCTGATTAATTTCAAAGTGTTTTCCCCTTTTTTCTCCAGACCAATGCTAGTAGACTTCCTTAAAATTGCACTTTCTCATATTGTGTTTTTGAATTAGTCTACGCTAGGGATAACATAAATTAGCATTATGACTCACTGTCCCAACCAATTTATTCTTTCCACAAAAGCCCTGTTGAGTTTAGGTGACGATTTAAAATAACAGACGAAATAAGATGTTAATATATTTCATGAGCCCTAGAAAAAAATATAGAGTGAGGCCGCTCCACAGTATCTCAAAAGCTACTACCGATAAAATAATACAATATAACGTGAGAAATTAAATTGAGAAAATAACCCATATCAATGATTGCATGGTCTAACACGTCATTAGTGTGTTATACTGGATGGATTACCGGTTACTGAAAGATCGGGATTTGAATCCTAGCCGGGCGTCACCAACGTGGTTTTTCCTAAATGGTTTTCTACTCTCCACTTGAATAGAAGTACATTTCCACTAAATTATAGCTTCTTTCTCTCTATTCAACTGAAGTTATTAATAGACAGGGACCCACATCAGTGGCATCATGGTCTAGGGCGTCACTCCCGCAATAGACTGGACTGTTGATTATGGGGAGATTGGGGCTCATATCCCGGTCGGATGTAGTTAGGGTGGTGTTCCTAATGGTTTTCAACTCTCTCCGCAAATGCGGATACGCTTCCTCTCTATATTATAGCCTTATCATTCCTTAAGACGTTAGCTTGTTTAGTACATACGCGTTTAGCCTGAATGGTTACTAAGACGTAGTGATAAAAAGAGAATGCATACGCGAATATAAAACGGGTGGTGAGGTAATTTTGTGGAAAAACAACCCAGCATCGATTTTTCGGGAAAAATAAATGGTAGAGTATATCGGTCAGAAGTCCTATTCCACCCGGTCAAAACACCCCTTCCCCGGCAATATCATTTTAATAATAGAAACAACTTAGTATGAAATAGGAAATAAAATAAATTGTAAAACAAAAAATAAATGAAAGAGTAAATTTCTCATCTAAGCCTCGAAGATTACGTTGGACAGGTCATGCAGCGCGAATGGGGGAATCTAGAACCGTGTTCAAGGTATTGATTGACAAACCCAATGGGAAGACCCCATTAGGAAGATCTAGACGCGGATGGAAGGATAACATAATGGACCTGAAAGAGATAGGGCGTAATGAGGTGGACTGGAGAGAACTAGCTCAAGATAGGGATAGGTGGCGTACTTTTGTAAGAGCGGCAATGAGCTGTCGAGTTTCTGGTGCCATAGACTCATATAAAGTAAGTAAACGCCTCACTTGAGAAGGTAGCACATTCTCTCACTAATTTATCATTAAAAATCAGGGTTTATTCCCTTTCCTCAAGTGGTAAATTAACAATCAGTGCTTAAGTTACTTTTACCCAATGAGTGAACCAAGTAAATACATTTGATAAGCTCATTTGAATGCAGCCTTATCTTTTGACAAGTCTCAGCTTGAAGAAACGCAGATACAAAAAATATGTTATTTGTGAGTAATTAGTTGAAATCGATTGGTTCAGAAAATGCACGTTAGATACATCCTAGTAAAAAAACACCTTTATGAGTTAAGAGCTTAGGGACATATTCAGGCGAGGGCTGCAATTACATGTATTTCTTGTTGGTAATATATGAATTAAAAATCACCCGCAGCGCGGACTAAACGTTAAGATTATATGATCAGGTTTTCCGTTGACTGGAGGTCAGGTTAACTTAAACACAAAACAAAACACTCGAGATGTACTATTCTTTACACCCTTCCTTCAGTTGTAGGATGTGGTTCGAGTACGGGTGGTGTTGGTGAGTATATATTTACTATTTGTTTAAGAGGCCTCCCTATTATATTTAGTCTACTATTTATTTTTATTCTAGATTTTTTCATGCACTTTCTGAGCCGACTGATTATATCAGCACATGACTTATAAGTGAACTTAATCTAGAACAAACACAACACTAATCCCCCGTTCGTTTATTCATCACAGTGAAAGGGGAAACCCACATTTCATCAAAGAATCGAACCTGGGACCCTTAGTTCAGTAATCAGATAATTATAAGCACCCTTACGATTGAGCTAAGGTGTCAAGACGTTCTTGAATTTTGTTCTACATTATATATATATATGCCCTAGAGTTAAGAAAGTAGCTAATGATGTATATGATATAATGTTCCAGGTTAAGTTGGTCCAAGCCGTGTGCTGGTAGAGGTTTATTTAGAAAATGAAGGTTAAATAAAATAAAATAAAACTTGTTCTTTGCGACCACGTGGTAGCAGGAAGGATCAGTAGACAAGGCAACCCACAAATACCACCAAAGATCAAAGTCAAAGAGGATTGGTGAGAGGGGGTAGGTGAGTGAGGATCGCGTCACATGAAAAGGGGGAAAAACAACTGTTGTAGCCGGTCATTATAGGGGGTGAAGAGAAGTGCGCCGTTGAACCAATTAAAGTGGAGCCACGGAAAGAAATAAACCACCTGTTGTTAGTTGCACGTGGACTATTTTACGTTTGTGCAAATAAATTAGTCTAGAATGGACGGATCGTGAATATAGTTTCAAACACTTGGTTGGACGGTGAAGGAAAACTAAATCACACTCAATGGACCCAGTTCAGATTCATAGAGTAAGTACAAGACAGGAAAGGTGTTTTGGAAGATGTTTTACTCTCCAAATTGACCGAAATTGTTCTATATTAGTTGAGTTGTTGTTATGGGTATGGGAACTATTTACCGTAAATAACATATGTAGAGCACATGACTTGTATGCATGCATTGATAAGTTTAAGTAAATGTCAGATAGCGAATTTTCTGTGTTCTTACTTTATCACGACATAAATTATAAATTCAAGGGTCAATATAGTTGTAACAACAAACTTTTGTCGAGAGAAAACAGCAATATCGTTTTGGTCGGGATCGGGACAACTTTAAAAAATAATTGTTGCTAGATTTCCAAAACTAACCATCCCATATATGAAATTAATTAAATTAGTTTTAACTAAGCATGTCATATATTATTATACATATAGGGAGCCACGGCATTAAACAAACCTTTAAATATTAATGAGATTGTCCGACGACACCTTAGCTTCAGTAGCGTGTCTTGAATACTTATCTAAGGGACCCGGGTTGGAGTCCCGACATGGCCGAAAAATGTATATTATTGGTTAAATGTGGATTTACCATTACACAGGGATGAATTAACTACCGGTGGGATGGACTGGATTTTTTTGTTTTAAATTCAAGCTAGTTTTTAAGTCGTAATATATCATAGATCAGTTTAGAAAGTGCACGACAATTACCTCAGATAATAAAAAAAGACTGATATTTGGTTATTTTTATAGAGTAAAATGATCAATACACTGACACATCAGAATTATAAATATTGCTATTTAATTTACGTTAGTTCCTAATTCTAACCCGTCGTTAAATAGCCCGTGGGGTTGGAGGGGAACGAAAGTTAAGGCCAGTGGTTTTGCCATTTTTTCTTTTCTTTTTATAACACACATTTTATTGACCAAAATGAATCAAATATTTATATGGTAGAAACATAATTTTAATTTTAATTTTATTATTATTATTATTATTATTATTAGCACCACGTCTTACTACCCGTTCGGGTTATACGCACTTACGCTAATGTGTAATGTTGGGGTGATTGTGAGATGAAATGGAGGACCTACAGTCTACAGTTTAACGTGGAATCCGAACCACGGTGGAGGCCTGACATTCCTCACATTCACAAGATATCTTGTCAGAGGTGAAGGAAGGGCTTGGTAATCAGATAAATATTTGCCGGGACCGAGGATTGAACCCCAGCCGCTAGCATAGAAGTCTGACACCTTACCCCTAAACCGCCAGGTCACCGACTTTAATTTTATTCATAGCGGGTAACCCGAATGGGCAGTAAACACATTTCTTCGCATAGTAATCTCAACAGTTCTTGATCATATTTCAAAGATGTCCTGTAATTTTATTACAACTTTTTCTCTCTCGTGAAACAGTTTCTCATTTAATGTCACTATGCTCATGACAAACTTAAGGAAATGTATCACCACGTGTATAAAATTAACTCTTCTGGAGCAATATTTGATTTATTTTTGTCCAAAAGAATTGTTTTCTATAAAAGCTGTAAAAGCACTGACCTTTTCTCGTGCACCCCACATCCCACCTTAAGTTCGACCTTGTAAAAAAGGAACGGGTCTAGGCGGGCGGGCGACCGAGTTTTGTGTATTCCGCGCACAATCGTTTGAAGACGTCTCGACTGGGCCACGTGCCTAGTCACGTGCGCGGTGCCTAGTATATCATCTGAATGCTGATACAAGCAGGAGCGTGGGCTGGCCGGAGGAACACGGTCAACATTACTATCATTTTACTATTTTTTGAGGCGTTATTAAATAGTTAATGGATGTGAAAACCGTGGCATTTGCCGCATATTTGATCAATTAAGTAACTTAATCGTGTGTGAGCTATATATTCTAAAACGGGGTGTATTTTAACATACACATGTGTTATTAGCCGAGCCCGGATTTTGATGACATATCTTCTTTTTTTTGTTCGTCACATAGAGTGCTCATAAGTACATAAACTTTGTTCATGAACCCCTTGATGAAGCAATGTATATTTTATAAGTGTTTTTTTGTTGCCATTTTTGAATTTTGGGTGATATTTTTTGGTTTGCGTGATTTTTTAGTCATTTTTAGACATTTTTGTGTCATTTTAATGTATCCCTGAGACATTTTAAGTCTTTCATTTTTAAATTTTAAATACCATACTGTCAATATTTTATAAAGGTATTTTTTTCCAACACACAGCTGTCTGAATAAGACATATATAATGTAATCAATCAACTTTGTATCTTGTTTGTTTGGCTGTAAAATACATATTCCTGTTAAGACACTGCAATTGAGTTGGAATAGGTTGTTTTGGGAGGGAGTAGCTATTTTTCTGGCGATATTTGTGAATCAATATTATATTTAGCAAGATGCAAGAGTTTAGTTGCGAAAGGCTTTTCATTGTATAGATATTTTTCAGTTTACATTTGTAAAGTAAGTGTTTAATTTAGTCGTGTGCATTTATTACGAGTTTTTGTCCATATTTTTTGGAAATTTTTTGAAAATTTAAATCAGCTTTTAGAATTTTCAGGTTATTCTAGAGGTCAATTTTTGATTATTTTAAGGTCATCAAAATCCGGGGGCTGGTTATTAGAAAAGAATAGTGTTAAGAAATGTATTGTTTTTCTTATCTATAATTGGCGCACTAACTAACCTATTTGGCAACGTTTACTGTTCATCGGGCACGTCAAACTCGCGGCCTCAACTATGTTCCTGTGCGACCCACAGGCCTTATGTTGGACCAACAAAAATTGAGACCTGATTCTGCTTTTAATGAAAGAAAGTACAACATTTTGGAATGCGATATTTGGAAATGTTGCAAAGTTAGGAAAATTCTGGCATGTGAGGTCGGTGAAGCAAATCTATACCCTTACTTCAACATGAATCAATTCACAAAAATGGTTGAATTTGTATAACCAATATGTGCAATATTTAGCAGCACAAACGTATGTTAATAGCCGTTTTCTCATATGAAATTAAAACGAACATCTCGAAGAAAAAAAAATGGCTTCGGCATAAGATTTAAAGCATGACATTAACACCATTGTCGGTGACCTGGTGGTCTAGGGGTAAGGGGACAGACTTCTATGCTGGCGGCCGGGGTTCAATCCTCGGTCCCGGCAAAGATTTATCTGATTACCAAACCCTTCCTTCACCTCTGACAAGACATCTTGTGAATGTGAGGAATGCCAGGTCTCCACCGTGGTTCGGATTCCACGTTAAACTGTAGGTCCTTCATTTCATCTCACAATCACCCTACCATTACATATTAGCGTAAGTGCGTATAACCCGAACGGGTAGTAAGACGCGGTGCTAATAATAATAATAATAATAATAATAACACCATTGTCGCGAATAAAAGGTTTGTTTTTTTGTAGAAAATAAAGGGTTGGTATTATTGTTTTAAATATGGGTCTTAATCTTTTATTTTTTTAATAATAATAATTTTTCTTCAGATGGTGATAATACAGGGGTTTTTTAATGTTCAGTGATCAGTTTGACACTCCGCTGTATCAAGTATGCGGCCTTATGAGGAATGTGTAGGAGTTGATTATAATATAGTGACGGCTGCAGATCACATGAATTTATTTTATGAATGTACGAAAGTGGTTTTATAGTAAAACGAGGTAACTGTTAATACTGGTAGTGTTAGGAATGGAGTTTGGCAGACACTGTTTGCTATATGATATTTACTTAGTGTTGCCAGCAGTACTCTTTAAAATATACATTAGGCCCCCGTGTCCGCTGATTCAGTTATCCGCAGTTTACCGCTGCCCAATTTAATTTATTTTTAATTCAAAGAAAAAATAGTTTATAAGTCACCGACCATGCCTACACCATCACCATCACCATCATTATCATCATCATCATCGATCGTCGCAAAGAAGAATACAATATTAAGTACATTGTAGTGTACAGTACACATCATTATGTACTTTATTTAATGTTTACTGTGAATAATTTATCAATTAAACTTTTCCGTATTTATGTATGTTACATGGCGTATACTTTATTTTTTTCCTGTTTAGATACCAACATTTACAATCACTATTTCTTGAACCATTTCATAATACTGCATAAAAACAAAATTTGTTGTTTGGAGTCCAGGAACAAGGTGGTTTTTTTGCTAGATCAATTAGCCCACTCAATTAATCTAGGAAATATGTTTTCTTGTATACACATAGCTACCCCCCCCCCTCCC
>CABEEJ010003487.1:0-28846 GCA_901482245.1 Timema douglasi | reverse complement strand
CCACAATATACACTCGTACACACTGAGACATGTTGGAATGTAAATCTAATTATTTATCCTGTTATTTGGTTTCAGTAATAAATATTTCAATATTAGTTAAGATGTTTAATCTCCAACAAACCTAGTGTAAGAATTTAATGGAGGGGGAGGGGGGGGTTAATGGTGATTGGGAAAGTAGACCAAATGCAGACCAATTTCTTCCTTCCCCACGCCACCATTTTAGTAAAAGCGATAAAGATAAAAACAATATTTGCCATATCACGCAACAGACAGATGAGGAGGTTGTTAGATAACGTAGATGTACCTTGGATATACATACACTCAGTTTTCCCTGGAAGGTAGCAAGCTTACCCTGATAGATAGCAATATGGTGTAGCTTATGAGCAGGGTCCAGAATTTAATGACCTAAATATTGTCAAAAAATTAGCAATATGTTGACATTATAATTAATTTTTAAAATTTTCTCTAAATTATAAATTAAAAAATTACCAAAAATTATAAATAAATCTCGGAAAGAACGCACATGACTAGATCAAACAAGCTCTTTGCAAATTGGAGCTAAAATATATTTGTATGCAATGAAATACATTTAGGAAATGAATTCTTGCATGAGCGTTGGTTTACAAATACCTTCATCATAAACCAATAGCTTTCCAGTTTAGTTGCAGTGCTTCACCAAATTTTCCTTCTACAAAAGTAAAGTTCGTATAAAATTTATTTAAAGCCTACATTAACCTACCAGTCCGACAAGTGAGTGGGAAAAACTTATGCTTAAATATTGATACATTAACTAATTATCGATATAATTAAACCTCAAAATGAAAAAAAATATACACTTTAACAACCAGGGGATCACAAAGAGAGTTTATGTGCATGTGAGCAATTTCTGTGATTTAAAAAACAAAACAAAAAATGTTCATCAAAATACAAGTCCTGGTTATAAGATACGGTGATAGTGAAATCCGTTAAGGTGAATTCTGCTACTTTTAAGGGTAGACGTGGCGTGCATTACTAGAGCTGGCAAGCGCTTGTTGCAAATAATTACCTACTGCTAAAATATTGTGTCAAAAGAGTTCATTAACATTTTTGCTCCTCCATTTTGCCGCTCCTTTGACCTTTTCCGCCCGGGGAAACCGCACCATTCAGCCCCACTTCCCTTTTCTGCACCCCTGCTTTCTAGTGAAATGAATTTGCCACAGTAAATTTAACTATACTTTTTTAGAATAAGCTATGAGGTGGTAGAAGAATATCCAACAACGGAAATATGTAAGCATTTACAATAAATTAAACAGTAGTTCCTATCCTGAACTAACTTATCCTAACTTAGCTTGATATAATATAATTTTACCAATATTAAAATGTTCGTGCATTACTGAAAGTTATAATATGATACTTACTATATCTACGTTCATGTATTCATAAGTCAAGCCATGTGATATGAAACGGTCACTTTTGATAGATATTAACAATAACTATAAGATAACAATAATATTATGGTAAAATGTTATCAATGTTGACCACAAAAAATTGTATTTGTATTTTCTGTGCTTCAAATGTCCATTCTTGGAAATCACGATATAACATGAATTACAATATATTGGCATTTGGTACAAAGAGTGCCATTTAAAATATATTAATTTGGAAATAACATGTTGAAAAATGACACTCGGGCACGGGAATCGAACCTTTATCCATGAGTGCTAACAACTCAGGAAAGAAGGAGAGTGGGGGAGGAAATGCATCATCATACCCTTCCGTGTCTGCGTTGACGCGCCATGTCGCGCCTTACTTTGTTATAGATCCATTCATCGCGACTTACTGACGGGATTAGAGACACGCCATTTGTGAGTGTAATTACAAGCCGGATTATTATAGCCATGTCCTCAAACGAGGGCGGCCGCGTTTGTTTTTATTATTCAAAAAACTGTTGAACATAAAACATTAGAGCTGTTACCTTCTTTTCCACACTAAGTTCGGTACTGAATTCAGTACAAGTCAACTATTAGCGAGTTAACGACCAACTCTCGTGGCAAGTATGTATTAGCATGGCACGTAATTATGCGTAATTTTGTAGTAGAGTGGGTTAAAGTTTTCGGCAAGGTTTTTAAGTACAAAAGCATGCGCAGAAAAGATACAAACTGTCCTACATTAGCAAAGTGAACAGCGATTTCCTCATCCGTCAAGAAAAAGTAAAACAAAATATCTTTGTTTTGACAGTGTTTTATAGAAGTGGTTTTAATCATTTTTATTATATAGGTATGTTCATAATTAAAATAAATGGTACGGTGACCCGCACAGACTTTATCCCGCTTTCATCTGAAAAAAAAACATTTACTAAAAAAACTCGTAAGCATTTATGAACTAGGAACACTGTTACAGAAAAATTGAGAAACCTCTTTGTCTACCAAAGAGCATAACAATCAAATTAATTTTCAAAGATCTGAATTAAAAAGTGTATTTATATATTTGATTAAAGCTCAGAAACTGGTTTTATAAAAATATATTTTAATAGTCCTTCCATTTTACAATGATAATTTATTTATTATACTCTAGTTGCAGAGAAATTACGAAGATTGAAAAATCTCCCCATTGTAAAGTACCCTCAAAGTCATTTTCATGAGAAAATGAGAATTGTCATCTTGTTTGTATTAATAAACAGTGTCTAGATATAAAATTTAATCATAATCGTTAGAGCGAGTTTTGAGAAAATAGATGTGTTCTCTTTTTAACCTTCAGTAAACTACCCTTAAATTTAGGGTTATAATTATATCTAATTCCAAAAAACCCCTCGGGGGAACCTTATGAAAACCCCAGATACTAAGTTTTAGCCCAATCGGTAAAATAGTTTTTAATATCTCGGGCTAGAGCCGAAACTATGTTTTTGTTTCAGGGGGCCATGAAACGTCGACATTAATCGAAATATCGAGTTAATATTTTTTACGATCATAATACTTTCTCTACGAGGTGTCGAGATAAAGTAAATATAAGTCGGAGTCATTTCAATATAAACTTGTAATTTATAAAAACAAGAGTTTCTAAAAGAAATTCCATTTATGTTGATAGCATTCAATCATTCACAAAACAAGGATGTAAACAATGATCATATAGTTCAGAGCAGCCAGTTTTCTGCTATTTTGTACTAAATGTCATAATTATTTAGGGAAAAATTTCTACACTGAAATAAGTACGTAAACACTGCCGATGTGTGATTTGGAGGGCTTTTTCAATCATGTTGAAAACTTACATATGGACAAGGAATTGAAACCGGAGCCTTCGGCGACGTCAGATTTTCACAGCATACTTGTCGGTCATCGGATCAACTTTACGCTCAGTTGCGTGTTTTGAGTTATCTTTCTACGTAGGTACTTTCCGTGCGAGCTAAGCCCGATTGCATATCGGCGCAAGCGAATTGCTTTATCTACGCTTGACCTAAAATTCTCCCTACCCCTCTTCCATGATAATTTGTGTGCACTTTCTTAAACAATTAGTTAACTCATCCACACTTTTTAGATATATTGTATTAATATAATAAGTCGTTTATAACCTTAGACTTACGTTCGATAGCAATTACTATTAAATCACCAAACAGCGTGTAGGCCTGTTCCAATATAATGACCGAAACACAACACCAATATTTCACAACTGGTAGAAAGACTTCTTAGGTACGTTTGAAACAACCATTTTACCTTTCCAAGAGGACATTACTTCACATCACCGACTGTTAGAAATAGGGGGATTAATTGGTGTTAAGCACATCATGGCTCTATCTACGCGTATTGGTCCATCTGGCGCCTGTATTTTGGTTATCGGCAACTCTTACTAATTTGAATTTAAAATATAATTAATATCTTAAGTGTGAGGAAAGTGGCTAAGAGTAAGTGCAATGGTATTGCATTGATAAAACAGACTCCATAGAATTCTTAAGTATTGGCATATACATGTACTTATTCTGTGCGCAGAAAAAGAATTTGCAAAGTGTGTTGGGCAAAAAAAAGAGATAATAATGAACCAAAAGGAGCCTGAACAGTAACGGCAATTTTAATCATTTTAACCTCCTACACTCGTATTTGAAATTTTCCCTTCCATTAGTCATTATACTCACTTGTAAAAGTAAATAGAAAATTATAACCCCCTCAAGCGTTGTGATCCCCGGGTTGGAAACCATTGCCATATTGTAAATAGTTGTAATTAAGACTGTGAAAAGAGCAAACCTTCAATTCTATGGATGAAATATTATAAAGGGAAATGATGAGTGAAGAGAATCTAGAATTGTTGTTATCAATACTTTATAAAATAAAAATCTTACTATCGAAGTCTACAGGCTCACCTTAAGTAATACCTATATTTCTAAGAAATGTGATTGTGTTCTAAATGCAACTTTTTGAATTACCTCTTTTGACATGACTTACATTCATACTTTATGGGTAGTAAATAAATGTAAAAATAATATTAAGGTAAGTGTACCAGATAAGGCCATGCCAAGGATTGATTCGTTGATTGTTGATTGTTGCTGGAACGACCTTTTTCAAATTAAACATATTACCAAAATGATTCATAAGTAAAAGGAAAATATAAAGTTTTTAGTGAAAAAAATAGTTATTTGTTGTTAATAATTTCGTTTTTTATCAAAAGGTAAATTGGTTTATTAGGACCAGGCGTTCCAAATAAGGCCAACTCTTAGTTTTTTAAATTTTGGATCGGGTCAAAAGGTGACACAGTTTTTAATTAGTTAAACACACAATTGAATGAAATTTTTTTAACTAAAGAAAACAATAAAACTACCATTTGAAAAATGGCCTACACAGTTTAAATCAAACAAAAAGTTTAAAAACAAATCTTAACTTAATTATTGTTATAATTTGGGCACCGAAAATGTACAATTTTGTCTTGTTTTGCGATCCCAACACAAACAGCTATTGAGTCCTCAATATACGCACAATATATAAAACAAAAATATATAAGAAATGTTGATGTATCATGTGATCCTACCTAATAAGGCCAACCATGGGCCTTTCAGTGCTAAATACATTTAATTTCAATATTTTGCCTAGAACATCATAACTGGGCTTCTGTTATTAAACTTTATTTAGGTTTTGAAAATAGATTAAATACGCTTTAAAAATATTTAACGCATTATATTTTCACAAAATATACTAATCACGATATAGTATCAGAAAAATCAGCTCCGGTCGCACACCTTTCTTCCTCTTTGCACCGACACTGAGGACCAAACCATCTTAACACCCGGAAAGGCATGCCGGTCATGGAGGTTCTGCCCTCTAGTGGAATTATTGCCAGTTTTCACAAACTATTAGTTTGGCCTTATTTGGCGCACTTACCTTATATCTCATTTTTGCCACCCTTCTAAATATGCCGCTCTTGGCAAATACCTCCCCTACTCCCACTTTCTCACCCCTTTAGACAGTTCTGAGGACATTCCAAATAGTTGTCATCGTTATAAAGACAACTTGTATGTTTTTATAGACATTTTTGGAGGTTTCGGGCCTGTCAATAAATAATTATTTCTTTCTTTCTTTTTAGTGCCGCGTTTTACTACCTGTTCACGTCATACGTTTATGTACAAATCACGTTAATGGTTTGAGAGATTAAGAAGGTTATATTCAGAGGGAGTGTACCCACATTTGCATGGAGGGAAAGATGGAAAGATGGCTCTGGGTACAAGACGAACCAGGATGCTTCAGTGGCAGAATATTGGCGCACAAATCCAAAGGTCAAAGATTCGATTCTCATGTCAAGATTGTCAATTAAATTAATAAAAAAATTAGTTCACAGTAAACAAGCAAATGATAAACACAGTTCAAACTCTACTTGAACACCTTTAAAACCATTACCAGATAAAAACTTGATCTGGACGGGACAGCCGGCACAAACCCTTCCAGCCATCGTATTTTTCATCTCCCTCCCGCAAACCTCCTAAAGTATATCTCATCATCAAGCGGAGAATACTCCCCACCCCCTCCTGGCCCTACACATTCCTGCCCCCCTGAGTCAATACCTTGTTCGACGCGTTTTTGTTGTCAAACTATTCCGTATAGCGGGAGAGAAAATAAAACAAAAGAGAGAGAGAGGTGATTGAAAATAAAAGAGAAGGCAAAGTGTGGGGGAGAGTAAAGAGGGGAGAAGGAGAAAAGTTTTTGTTGTTCTCGTGTATGATGCGTCGTCGGTCTCTCGCATTCCATCGCCCCGCGTCCGGCCGTCTTCTTGCGGGTAATTACTTGTAATAAATAGTCTCGGAACAGGCCACGGCACTTCGAACCCGGAGCCGCCAACAGCGATGAAGAGACGCGAGTACAATATGGCAGGAGCGACACAGAGACGATAAATGGTACGGCACAATCATAATTATATATGTGTATATAATATTATATCATATTCTGGTCATTTTTCAATTTTCAGAATATATCTTTGAGGTAGTATCCTTTCTAAAATGCATTAACAATAGCTTCGGCTATTTGTTTCATTAATATATGCAATCCTGTACAATTATATATAATTGTCAATTGGCCGCAAAATTGCCAACTACCGAGTCGCTAATGGCTGCGTTGTCTGATGGCTGTGATCTTAGATAATCACATGTTTATAAGCTGACGACTTCCACGTCTATCTCAGACTCTGCCTTAAACTTTGAGTGAAGAATGACCATGGGCACGGGATGAATCCTGGATAGCTCAGTGGTAAGAGCATTGGCGAAGGTCCCGGGTTCGATTCCTGTGTCCAGGTGTCATTTTTCAATTTTCAGAATATGATATCTTTGAGGTAGTATCCTCTCTAAAATGCATTAACAATAGCTTCGGCTATTTGTTTCATCATTATAATAGTATAGCTGAAAACAAAATCTTCAAAAATCTGCTATCAAAAAAACTACCACTGAATTAATTTGATAAAAACAACACATACCGTGTTATTTAACACACACTATGTACACACCCAGTTTCAAACAATTTAAATTCCCATAGATCGGTCATTAATAAACTACCATTGCATGATAATTTTTTATTTAACATGTAAAAACACTTTCAAGATAAACACGTTGAACAAAATATTAAGTTCCAATTTTTTTATTTCGATTTTTCACACATTAGTCGTCAGTAGACTACCCTTAATTTTATATATATTATTAAAACTCATTTTCTGAGGTACATACTAAGAGAGACCGAATTAGAACAAACTTTTTCATTTGAGGCTTAAAATATTTCATAACCTTGTCAAAAATGTTCAAAGTCTTAATACTTTATTAGACAAAGTAAAAACTTTTTTGACAGTTCTAATATTAACTAAATGTAGTTTAGTATCTGAATACGTATTCTTCAGCTGTCATATGTTACAGATTATGTCAAATATTACAGCCGTTAAGATTTGTTACAGCCAATTTTTGTCAATATTGGCGACTCCTAATTTGTTTATTATATATTCTAAAAGGTTCTTCCAAAGGCAGTCTGACTATAGATCGTTATCTTTATTAAATTATGTGTGCCTTTAGTAATGGCGAGATTTTTGTTTAATTTATACGTTTTAACTAGGAATTACCCGAGCATAGGTGCCCATAAATGGGTGAGAAGGGGGGGGGGATTTAGCCCCCCTATCACTCTGCAATATTTACCTTGCTTTTGTTAATTTTTAAGGAAAAAATTATGATAAATTTGTAATTTGACTGCAATTTGACTGCAATTTGCTACTAACAACTTTGAATCATAAATATCAGAGTTAACAGATAAAATGTAGATTTTCTCTTATTCCTTATATAATTAGCTCAGAATTATGTTCAGATGCTTTAAAATTCATTCCCATAAGGTTAAATTCCTGAAATTTTCTCTTGAAGACGGGACTCCAATCCAAAGGTACCCATGTGGGTTTTCCCCCCTTATCATCCCATTTATGAGAGCTCTTGGACCAGATATGGAGCGCACGCAAAATATAACGTTAATATCATCTTGTTTGATTTGCTATTGACGGGGATATTGGGAGTCGAATACCGGTCGAGCGTAATGAGGTGTATTTCCTAAATAGTTTCTAGCCCTTCAATCCCGCAAATGCGGATACGCTTTCTCTAAAATTCTACCTACTCATGCGGAAAACCCACCCCCAGTGCCGAGTTTCATACCTCAACCTACCAGTCGCCAGCAATCTAACTTAGTTCAAGTCTGATGCCTTAGACCGTGTGACACTGGTTGGAAAGCTATTTTATAACTAACACTTTTAGCACACTCGATAGTAGCCTACCTACCACAGGTCAAGTACATTTTCTTTAGGGAAGAAGTTGAAAGTTAATATATGAAAATGCATCAACATTAATTTGGAAAAAAATTAGAACTCAATTTATTCAAATATAAAAATGCCACGTCAATGCAAGAATACAACTACAGACCCACTTCGGTGGCCACGTGGTCTAACGCGCTACTCTCGTGTTGGACTAGACTGCCAAAGACGGGAATACCAGAGTTCGATTCCAGTCAGGTGCAATGAGGATGGTATTTCCTAAATTGTTTTCCACTCTCCCTCCACGCAAATGTGGATGCATTTCTTCTCAATTTAGCCTTCATAATCCCTAACCCAATACTGTAATTAGTACATAGGCGTATAACCCGAATAGGTATTAAGACGCGGCGCTAAAAAAAAAACAAAAAAAAACAACGCAACCCAATAAGGAATAGAAGCCCAGACTTACAGTGCTAGAATGAGCACGCTACCTGGTGCACGACTGTTTCTAACATAAACAATTATATATTCGGCGTACGTTTTCTAAGTTTGTGGTTGTACTGTTACACAGCCCGATCTCAAGACATTGTCCTAAAACATACGTCCACCGGGAATCAAACAAGACTTGTCATAATAAAATCCATAAATTAAATAAAAGGGAAGTGATTCCACTCCAATGGATTGATGTCAGGAGGCCCCTCATATCTTTGTTTACATCTTTAGACAACCCATTAATAAACCAGAGTTCAAGGTCATACTCCCTTCTCTCCAGAGAGCATAGACAATACCGCCTTGTAGCAACGAAAAGAGGGGGGGGGGGAGGGGGGGTGTTAGTTGACTCACCAAGTTAGCGGCAACTTTTTACTCCTCTCCTCCCCCCCCCCCTCTTATCCTCGCGTATTAACTAACAATGGGGGCTCCCTCCGCAGGGTGTGTGTTCATTCTCATTACAGTAATCACTAGACTGTAAGATGAGGATTCAGTGCGAAGTCCACTTACACAGACAGCCCTTAAGTGACTTTGGACTAATTGGATGACAAGAGCAGTTTACCTGTCCTCTACCCTACAGGTATTTACTAGGACACTTTTTACAGGTGCTCGTGGCTCAGGGGTCTGACCCCCAAGTTTAGTCGGTTACGCGCACACCTACGGCCTACTACGCTAATAATCTCTTGTTTTATTTCCAACGAGGGCTACATTTTACTTTTGTACCGTGGCTTACTGGCCTTTCGGGCTATCTGCATATACACTAATGCGGTAAAGATAAGAAAGGTAGGATTTTAAAGGAAATGTTACCGCATTTGTGGAGGGAGAGTGGGAAACCATATAGGGGAAAACCACCTCAGTACACCCGGAGCTGGGATTCAACCTCCAACCTCCCCTTTACTGGCCTAACAAGACAAGACGAGACCGACATCTTTCATGTTCATCCGCGGATGCGGGTCTCTTGCTGTTGTATGAACAAGTTCATGCCGTATTATCCGTGAATGTATAGGTTTGTAGCCGACACACCATTTCTAGGAAAAGTAAAGTACCCAAGAATACATCTAACATTACAAATGGTGTACATTACAATCATTCATAGATCATACTGTACTATGCATGATATTCTCTAGGACTCAACATTAACAAAGACATACTGACATTTTGCGAGACGTATTTTTGACCAATTTTAATTAGCACAATGATTACTAAAACATTATTTTTTTAAGTTTATTGTAACACTTTTAATTCCCAATACGGGAAATAGAACTGAATTAATTTTCTTCAAAAGCAGATTCAATCGTTTTTTGCCGTGTATATATATATTTTAAAGTCAGTATGTACTATAAAATTAGTTTATTATGTAGTTGTAAAATATTTTGACTTTTTTTTTTAATTGTTAAAAACGCTGACTTTTATTTAGTAGGAATACTATAATACTTAATTAATGGAGGCATACAAATTTTAGCCGTAAATTTTATATTTGTATTACTTATTTTTGCTACTATTTTCTTTTATTTACTGACATTTTATACCGAAAGAGAACTTCTAATTTAACGAAATCCAACTATTTAATTTACTGTACTATAAATTAAGGGCTCTGAATATCTTAAAAAGTGGATTGTTATTAAATGTGTTAGCTGACATTTCGAGGGAAGGAGAGTCACACCTGTAATATGTAAATATCTAGATCCCCCTCCCCCTCCCATCCATTTATTGACTAAAATGTATTTATGTTGACTCAATGAACTATGTAATCGGAGACAGTGCGGCAAGTACCTAGGGGGGGAAAAGCAATGAAAAATATAGAATCCGTGTTTTGGTTTTAAATTTCCTGCAGTATTTGAATACCGGCAAAATGACCATCACCCGATAAGAAAGCTTTCGAAACCCTAGAGTGATAAATCCTAGCAAGTGAACCGTCGAGTTGTTGAACTTAAAAACGTCACAGCTATCGTGTGAACCACTTTGACAGCAGCGATAGCGAGTGTTTATTGGTTAAAAGAAATAATAATTCTGATAGTGCGAGTACAGGGCTTTACTTCAAGGATGATACATAAGGGCGAACAAAACACAATGTGTGGGTAGGTAGGCTACAATTTTATGAGAAATTTTGCTACGATGGTCATCCAACCACTAAAATGTTATTGCACTATTTTAAAAAGTGATTAATTATAAGCTATAAATACTGATTTAATGATTTCAAATCAATACAGTTCACGAGCTATAAAAATGTTAAACCAAAGTAATTAATGTACAAACTTGAAATTTAGTATAGCCAGACATGCATTCAAGTCGAAGAAATATCAATATCAAAACCCACAAGACCTAGCAAGCTGAAACATTGCATACTTATAGTATATACCACAAGACCTAGCGAGCTGAAACTTTGCATACTTATAGTATATAACACAAGACCTAGCAAGCTGATTGAAACTTTGCATACTTATAGTATATAACACAAGACCTAGCGAGCTGAAACTTTGCATACTTATAGTATATACCTCAAGACCTAGCAAACTGAAACTTTGCATACTTATAGTATATAACCTCAAGACCTAGCAAGCTGAAACTTTGCATACTTATAGTATATAACACAAGACCTAGCAAGCTGAAACTTTGCATACTTATAGTATATACCTCAAGACCTAGCGAGCTGAAACTTTGCATACTTATAGTATATACCTCAAGACCTAGCAAGCTGAAACTTTGCACACTTATAGTATATACCTCAAGACCTAGCAAGCTGAAACTTTGCACACTTATAGTATATTTACCATACAACAGAATTTAGCGAGACCAGATTTATTTTTTATTTTTGTCTTAGTTTAAAAAAAAGCTTTTCATTAAATAAAAGAACGTAGTGATGGGTTTGCGATTTTTTAGGTTGTATTAAAAAGATAAGTTCAATCTTAATTAATTATTCAAGTTGAGTTCACCTGCTGCTGAAAGACTTGTATACTAGTAAGTAATAAACTAATGTCAAACGTTTATTTGTAATATCTGTTATTACTATTATTATTATTATTATTACTATTAAGTTAGTATATATAGTGACCCCACAGTTGTTAAAGTTGGTTGAAAATTAAATCATATATTCAACTACACTACATAGAGTTTTGGTTTTTGCAGGCTACCAGCGGTTCGTAATTTGCTATGTTGGATGCGCTAGAAGCCATTCTAAAAGTGGTTCATAATTAGTCATAAAAAGGAAGGTCACCTCTGTGCATTCAGCCGTGTTACAATTTTAGTAACCTGTAAACCAGATAGGAGAGACTGATGCCTGTATCCAAGCGACCACCGGTGGGGGTGTTAATTATTATTGTAATAAAAACTAAGAGTTGGCCTAGTAAATTGTTTCAACTATTAATTAAATTAAAATTATAGCACCACGTCTTACTAGCCGTTCAGGTTATACGATTAAGTACTAATTACGCTAATAGGTTCTGAATTGGGAAGATTAAATTTAGAGGAAGTGAAGCCACATTTGTGTGGAGGGAGAGTGGAAAATAATTTAGGACCCCCCACCCCAGTTCACCCGAGTGAGATTCAAACCTCTGTCTCCCCGTCTTCGGCAGTCTAGCTTAACACGAAACTAGCGCTTTAGTTAACTACGACACTGAGGTGGGTTACAAACTAATTATTATGCGGCCAACATTGATAACATTTTACTACATTATTAGTGTTATTTTAAAGGTATTGATAATATATATAAACTGTGACAGCTGCAGATAACATGACTTGACATATGGATACGTCATAGTAGACAACTTATAGTAACTTTTGTAGTTAACAGATAATCGGACTGAAATTTTACTTGGCAAAGTAACTTTTACGCCTAAGCATTTATAAGATTAAAGTTCTGACCAGTTTAGTGTTTTAATTCAAGTTAAAGTGGGATAGAGTGAGCAAGGAAACTCATAGTATGAAAAATCAAAAATAGAAGTTCGTTTCACTAAACCAACTAGCCAATAAAGTAGATGACCAATTTCTACATATCTTCAGATTGTGAACAAAAAGAAAAGGTTTGCATTGATATTTTAAAAATATTCTTCTGGGGATAAGCAAGGTCCGTTATAGGAAGAGCATTCGCATTAACGTGGAGATAAAACCACATAGAAAGTGGAAAACAACCCCAATACATTGACCAGAATCCTCTACTTCCCCCTTACAGTTTTTTTCCCATGTGGAGCTCATTAACACAATGTGTTGGAGCAACTATACACGGATTTTTTTACTAATGAAAGAGAACCTACTCAATTTTTCCGACACCTGGGCTGAACCTTCTAATTTAAGGGTCCTGTGTTGATTCCTGCGAGGAACGAAAGTGTATCACTATTAAAATAAGCTATTTCTTTTACGTCGAACGGTAAACTAATGGTCTGATTGTTCTAGTTGGCATAGTTAGGGGCAGCTAAAAGACGTGCATAAATTAAAAATACCAACGATCAATTTTTGGGAATCAATCCCGGAAACCTCAAATAAGTAAATAACACTGGTAGATAAAACTTACCACTTCTATCAAGGGGAGATTTGATAAATTATCACCGAAGCTTTTAGCGGCCGACCGGAAGTCGTCGACAAGTTCTCGTCTCTACCGTGGTCATATCACGACTGGGAAGATTAGTTTATTGAAACTATAACCCATCCAAGGTTGGAAGGAAAGCCTGAAAGTTCTTTTTTGCTACCAAAATCATAATATGTATATTCCGTTCACGATAGTTTTTTACCTGGATGACAGTTCGAAAATCATATGTTTAGGTTTTGTGTTGCCAACACTTGTAAAAGATCACAGTTTTGTTAAAAATGTAAAGATCTTTAATTACCTGTTATATATTACATTTAAAATAACGTAAACTTAAGTTTTCTCATAATATTTCATTTTTTAAATAATTTCTTTCTATCCAACTAGAAACAATATTTTAAACATAATTAAAAGTACTTATTTTTCGTTTTGGGACGTTACTGATTTTGTGTAATATGGTGCACATATCAATATCTTTTAATACAAGCATCTTATTTACTTGCAAAAGAGAAAATTCTTGTCTTTTTTACACACGATAAATAATTTTATGATTATTTTATCGTATTTTGAAATATTTAAGTGAATAAAATATTTTCATCAACTGCGTGTCCGCATCATTGTAATAAACTTGTTTACCGTTATGTTCAATCATATGGTTTAAATTCGTCAGTCGCCATTTTGAAGCTATGTCCGTTAGAAGTTTTTGTGAAAGTGGTATCAATATTTTTTAAGGGGAATAAAACTATAAATAAACTTTGTGTCCGACCTCAAATAAATATATAAATAATATTGGCCTAAATTACCGTGGTTAACTATCACATTAATATATTACCATCTATTTTCATTACAGTCATCCAAAGTGATAGATGTCAGCTGTTGGCGTAGTGATATATTAGGGATTACTTCTAGTAACATTTAGAGCTGTCATCCAGGTAAACTTAGTTCGTGAATGACTTATAGTAGAATTCTGGTATGGAAAAAGACCTTTAAGACCACCATTCCTACCATAAACAGGGTTTAGAGCTTGCCGATATTTTTCATGTAGATAGAGCACGACCTACATCGGTGGAAACACGGGTTAGAGCGTAAATCTTGTCTGGAATAGTTTACCAGTGTCGGAGGAGGTCAAGGTTTGAATCCCGTCCAAGTGGGGTAAAGTGTTATTTCGTAAATGGTTTTCCACTCTTCCTTCACGCAATTACGGGTACACTTCCTTTATAGGTCCTACTAACTTACTCATACCTATCCCATTTAATGTAAATATTAGGATAGCTAGTATGGGTAGAAGGAGCCAAAAAAAAGTGCAAGATGTACCCCTTAGAATGCCTTCAATTTGGATGTGACTGTAGATATTGCTCCCTACCCTCAAAAATATAAGCACAATACCGATGACGCGAAGATCGTGGTTCGATCACGGTCAGATGTACTGAGGGTGTTTTTCCTAAATGGTTTCTCACTCTCCAGCAAATTCGGGCACATTTCATCTAAATTAAATCTTCCTCATCTCTAACTTATTAGAGTAATTAGTATAAAAGCGTATATCCCTAATGGCTAGTAGTTAAAGAAAAATAAATGATATGAAATTCCGCACGGACTTTCTCGCTCTATTATTTAAAAATGGAGATATTTTTACCCAAAACTCGTAATATATGTGTAACGAAATAATAAACACTAGCAAACCCAATCATAAATTGCACTATACTTATATAAAACATTTTTTTTAGTCCCGGTTTTAAATTTTATAATTTTATTTTTAAACAATGTCTTCTTTTGTATGTTTGGACCGATATAAAATATCAATATTGGGTCCACAAGGGTAAACACTTCGTATTAAAATTACAACTTCCGGTTAAAATTTTCGACATTTTATTAGATGTTGCACATCTTCATGCCATCGCATTGCTATTAAATTCCTCATTTATAAATTTTGACCAATAAAAAATGTAAATATTGAATAATGAGTCTAAAATGGAGATAGATCATTGATGTACAAACATTTCTCCTAAGAGGTTTAGGGAAAAACCACACTAACCCTTTGATAGGCGTACTTATATTTAATTACTCTATGGCATTGGAGAATTATTGCGTTAAAACTTTAGTATCTCTTTACATCTAAAGATCACAAAATTTTATTTATATATTTTAGTTTTATAAAAAGACATTTCATATAAAAGCTTTTTATTTTTGATAGTACTACAATTTTGCAATGAAGTATCTCAAATAGAAGCGGAGATACGGAAGTTTCTGCTTCTGTAAAGTACCCTAAAAGTAATTTTCATGGGAAAATGAAAATAGCCAGTTTATTTATAATCTTAATCAACGCCTAGATTCAAATTTTAATCAAAATCATTAGAACCGATTTTGAGAAAATAGATTTTTTTCTCTTATCACCATTTATTAAACTACTCTTAATTTTAAGTTTAATTAGACACACAGACAGACGGCATTGCAAAGACAACTTTTTAGGGTTCGGGGGGTCATGAGACGTCGAAATTCATCAAAATCTCGAGTTCAAATTTTCATCACAATACTTTCTGTAAGATAGCGAGAAAGTAAAAAGCACAATTTTTTTAAATATTAACGATAGGCATTTGTCGATCTTGTTGGTCTTGGGGTAAAGTGCTCGCCTCATGACCTGATGTTCGTAGGTTCAAACCTAGTCTAGGTCAAAGGATTTTTCTTGGGCGATAAAAATCCATAGCACAACTTCCTTCGGAGGGGAAGTAAAGCGGTCAGCCCCATGTCGATTGTGGCATGTAAAAGAACCCTGGAAAAAATGTGAATATACCTTTCCCAGCAAAATTGGTAGGCCCTTTCGCTCTCACTCAAAGAAATGTTCGTGTGCTGATATAATCAGTTGGGTCAGAGAGTACACGTTAAATACTACAAATAGATTAAATAATCAAAAATTACTTGTAAAATTACGTGAGAATAGTAATTTTTTTTCAAATTTACTAAAAAAGCTAAAAAAACAACAACAAAAACTCGTAATAAGTGCATACGACTAAATCTATCTATTCCACATAAATATCGATTGAAGCTAGAGTCTTTACAACTCAACGACTGGATCATTTCCATTACGGACGAAACAAACGGCAAGTCGAAAATAATTCACGTCAATAAACTATTTAATTTGCGTAATTTTAGTTAAGAGTAAATTATTATGCACATTTTTACAAGCCATATGTTTGGTACTATTACTTTAAAATATTTAATAATGTCTAGTGACGTAGCCCACAGTGTGTGTATGTGTGAGGGGGGATATTGCCTCCCTTTGGTCCCAAGATTACAAATAATTTTAATAAAATATTATACATCTTAAGTAGAGATATTATTTAGAGCAATGATGATGTATCGGATGCATAAGATATTTTTAAATAAAAATATGTTTACTAATTTATATTTAAAAGATCTACAGTGTACATCTATCTAAATGTACATAAACTAGTAGTTCTGTTAACAGTAAACATCATTTCTCCCATGTTATTATTGCCAATAGTCTTAGATTTCAAATTGAAATACCTCCTGTAATTTCTACTTCGATGTGAAGCTGTTATTTTTCTTTGGTGATCAAGTTGAGAGTAAATAAATCAATACTATATTCAATAGAATACTATATTCATATAGATTAACCGTTGTCCACGCGTTTAAGACCCCGGTCTTGACATATGTGTTGAAGTTTTTAAAAATACGCCCTATACACAATCTTCCTTGAAATTTTAAATTTATATCACTTGCACCATATTTAGACGTATAACCAGAGTGGAAAATCAATTACATACGTCATTCGGCCTAGGCTGTAAAAATATTGGTCCACGCTTTTATCAGTCAACGCGGAGCAAACATCTGGACAGACAGACGGAGCAAACATCCGGGCAGACCGACGAAATTCCAAATGGTCAAGTTAAAACAAGACCTCGCTATAATTAAATCTCTTGAGTGCGATAGTGTGTATTGAGAGTGATTTTTCCAGAGTGATTTTCCACTCTCTCTCTCGGCAAATACGGGTACACTTCATGTAAATATAACATTCCCAATACCTAAAACTATTTGCGTAATTATAGTACATATGCGTATAATCCGAGCAGGGAGTAAGACGCGGTGCAAAGAGAATTCTCAATCTGTACGGAGCTGTTGGTTAATAGATACTTATTTAAAACAAAGATAAAGAAAAGACAATCACGATCATTAGAAAACTCTGGATTTTTGTTTTTAATTTCCATTAAAAGTTTTTCAATGCCAGTGCTAAAATTTTTATACCCACATCGGTGGATGAGGGGTCTAAGGTGTAAGGCCCAAATTGCACTTGATTGTGTATGACGGGGAGGTCGTGGTTCGAATCACAGAGTTGTTTCCATACGTGATTTCTTTACATTCACCTCCATGGTAATTTCACTGCATTTCCTCTGAGTTATCGTTTTCCTTGCTTAGAGTCGTTAATAGCACTCGACGTAAAGGACTTGATTTGCCTGTGACAGGGAGGTTGGTCTACGGATCCCCGAGGTTGATTTTCATGAATAATTGTACTCCTATGCCTTTCTCATATGCGGGTGCCTTTCCTCAAAATGCTATTACCTTCCCCATTTCTACTCCGTCAGAGTAATTAAAGCGCGTAGGTCCCGGAAGGATAGTAAAACGCGGTGGCGAAAACAACTGTAACCCAATGAACCGTTATTTGGCGGCGACTGTACAGGACAAGACCAGCTCGGTGGCAGGCATGGCCGCGTGACAGAATCTCAGTCACGAACTTTACGTGGAACATCTTCAAACGTGACATTTTTGTGTATAGTTTCGTGAAACGGAGGAGCAGGTCAGAAGTAGATTTTTTCTCTATCTTTCTCTTTCTCTCTCACACACACACACACAAATAAATAATATCAACATTCTTGTGTTTCCCATTATTTTGTTTTCTTCGCCCGATTCAAACCAAACGAGAATCAGAACAAAAATAAGCGGGGTGTAAGGGAGGAACCCTTGTGACGGTTCTCGTGGGCTGTATTTTCACTTTGTCCCTCGACATCAAAGCCCGCTCACACATGTGTATTCATGTACTAGGAGTTCCCGATAGTTTGCGCGAGTTGGCCAGTGGGATGAGTTCGGGAAGCAAAAAGGGGAGAGGGAGGGGAGATATTGATCACGAACCCAGGAATATGTGAGACACCCCCGTGCGAGGCTATGTTGCCAAGCTGACCCAGACCACACAACAATAATAAGACTGGTAGTAGAATAAAAATTAGCTTCGTAACACGCACGTTAACATTAAATAACAATGAGCGTTTTAATATGAAGGTGTGCAAAACAAATATTACAACTCTTGCAAAACTTTTTGTCGTGGCATTTTTTTTAAATGGATATTTCTAGAAGGTTTTTCAACACCCACCCCCTGATAAAAGTTCAAACACAATTTATTATTTTTATTCCCCCTTATATTGTCTCATGTTTAATTTTAATTTGTTTATTTCCCGCGAGCAATTGAAGCGTGTAAGCTTTAGGTGTGACTTAAAACGAATATCGAGCCAGGCTATAACAGTGTAAATATACTTACTACTTGGCACATCTCATTTACGCTTTCGAATTTCCCGCCTTAACTACCAAGAAATGCGCGCACATGGCACAGCCATATGATTGCAGGGTCGCCAACTTTGGAGATAGAAAGAGAGAAAAGGAGTAAGATAAACTTTTAACACACATACCTTTCACCAACGCCTTGCCCACGCTCTATCGATTTATCGCAACTAGCACCGCTATAAGGTTGAGTAGAAACTTTATAGAACAGTAAAATAGGTTAGTAAAATAAATAAATGCTACAACACAATCGCACCAACAATATTGTGTATTAAGGCTTGGAATGAAATGTTCAAAAAAAGTACTTCAGTAAACCACCCTTAAGTTGTCTTCATAAAAACAAACTCATCATTTTGTTAAATCACAATAAACATTATTTATATAAACATTTTAAACCAAACTGTTCGTATTTTCAAAAATAGGTTATTTGTAAATGAACTTAAAATTATTTTTAATGTGTAAAAATATGAACTATTTATCATAAAAAATTAATCCCAGATACTCATTTAGAGTTCAAATTTCAAGCCCAATTTCAAAAAATTTCAAATCATACAAAATTTGTCACTACCCTTAAGTTAATGCATTTTATAAAAATGTAAAATATATTTTTATTGATCACGATTCAAATTTTTAAAATAGTTAAATTTGATTTCTTTTAGAAAATAGCTCCAACAAAAAGTCATCCGTTATAATGTAAAAAACTTCATAGATACACATTATGGATCAAATAGCTAGAACTTTTTTAAAAGAAAAACAGTCATCAGTAACTATTCTTAAAAAGATTCCCTTGAAATCCAAAATACTTAGTTATATTAATTTTTGTTATGTCAAACATTATCCATGTATATATTTTGAATTAAATCATTAAAGGCATTGTCGAAAAGCTTTTAATTCAAGTTTGAACAAAATCCACCAAACCGTTTCAGATCTGTGGCCAGGGACAGACAGAAATGTAAAAAACAACTTTTTTTTAGTTCAGACACAAAAAACGTAAAGATTCACCATAATCTTAAGGTCAAAAATGTTTACGATAACAATACTTTCTATTAACATGATAAAATAATAAATTTCAAACAAATATTACTGACTAGCTAGCAGAAGTACTCGGCGTAGCCACGCAATGGGTTGCGTGGTTAACGCTGGCAACGATTATTTTTCCCTCGCTATCTTACAGGTAGAGAAAATATTGCGATCGTCATAAAAATTGAACTCGGAGATTTTGATGAATCTCGACGTTTCAACCCCCACCCCCACCGAATCGGAAAAAGTGGTTTTTGAATTTCCGTCTGTCTGTACCTCCGACTGTAGCCTATACTATTTTACCGATCGGGCTAAACTTGATATCTAAGGTTTTCATAGGGTGGCCCCAAGGGGTTTTTGGAATTAGATATCCAACCCTAAAATTAAGGGTAGTTTACTGAAGGGCAAAGGGAGAAAAAGCAGATTTTCTCAAAATCGGCTTTAACGATTTTGATTAAATTTCATTTATAAATATTTCAAACAAAAAGGTTACCCTCAATATTTCGGCTAAATGACTTCAAGGGCTCCGGTATGATGCGTAAATTCTCATTTTTTATCATATTTCTGAAACTATTTGAGATATAAAATTACTTGTCATGGCAAATATGTAGGTCTATTTACGATACATTTTTTTTAATTTGAAGAATAATTTTATAAGACCAATAACTTTTGAGATATAAGCCATTATATATATGTTATTTATTTCTTAACGTCTCTAACACTAAAGGTAAAGTATTGCGACTGTAAAAAAATATAAACCGAAATGTTAATGGGTGTCAACGTATCATTCATTACCCCCCAAATCCTAAAAAGGGGTTTTCGCAATGCCGTTTGTCTGTGTGTGTTTAACCTTAAAATTAAGAGTAGATTAATAAAAAGCGAAAAAAGCGATTTTCTCAAAATCGGTTCTAACGATTTTGATTAGAATTCGTATTTAGGTGTTGATTAAGATTATAAATTAAATGGTTATTTCAATTTTTCCAAGAAAATGAATTTTAGGGTACTTAACAGCGGCGGAAATTTCTGTATCTTCGCAACTATTTGAGATACTAAATAACTTATCATTGCAAAATTGTAGTACTATTAAAAATTAAAACTTATTTGAAATATATTTTTATAAAACCAACAGTTTCTGAGATATTGGCAAATATATTAAAACAGTTTTGTGAGCTATAGCTGTAAAGAGACACTACTTAAGTTTTAACGCACTAATTCTGTAATGCTATAGAGTAAATAAGCCTCTCAAAAAGTTTGTTACTTTTCCTTTAACTTCTTTAAGATAAATGTTTGTACAACAATGTTCTAGCTCCTTCATTTTAGACTCAATGGTCAATATTTTCATTTTTCATGGGTCAAAATGTATAAATGAGGAATTTTATAGCAATATGACGGCATGAAGAAGTGAAATACCTAATAAAATGTTAAAATTTTAACCGGACGTCGAAATTTTAATACAAAGTGTTGACCCTTGTGGACCCAAAATCGATCATTTTTATTGGTTCAAACATACAAATGAGGACATTCTTTAGAAATAAAATTATAAAATTTAAAACCAAGACTAAAAAAAAAAAATGTTTTACGTAAGTACAGTACAATTTATGCTTGGGTTTGCTAGTGTTTATTATTTAGTTTAACATATATTACGAGTTTTGAGTAAATATCTCCATCTTTAAACATTAGAGCGAGAAAGTCTATGCGGTGCTCCGTACTATTTATTTTCTTCAAACAAATAAAAAGAAAATTTCTTTAATTTTATTTCTTCCGACCAAGTTTTTAATTAATTTTAAAAAATAAACCAAATTTTCAAATTCTGGTTTTTATGTGTACATGTTCGTGCACAGGGGCTACTAATAATTAAATTTCAGACCTCTGCGTGCGATAGATTATGACGGACAGACAGACTCTTAATTTAATTAATATATAATATTATAGTGTTTAACAATACCGACTGAGATTAGCGAAACAAATTTTTTACCCATGACTATTTTCGAATGCGTTAGCAAACAATTAACACAGGCAATACAAAAACTTAATTATTATAGTCTGATCAACATTGGAAGGAGATACAAATTTTAGAAAGGCCTTAGCTTAGAAAGAAAAACTATATCCAAAGTCAAATTTTCATTAAAAAAATAGCTTTATCCGAAAGCCAGAAAAGTTACTAGATCTACTTTCACGCATTCTTTCAAGTAGTGGGATCTGAATTGGTGGGTTTTGATATCTATTATCAATAGGTATTTAGCACTAAAATATTGTGAAATGATATTAATAATGATAGCAAAAATTATGTTAATACTTTATACGCGCATCAAAATTTCAATGAAAGTTAACTTTAAAAAGAGTCGTCACCACCGCAGAGGTTTCATTTAAAAGGTTCCGTAAGGCGTCAATGTTTTATTTAATGTGTTTCCCGAACTGGTGGCCAAGAGGACAAAGGCGTTAGCATCAACTAAACTAGATTAAATGTAACTGGAAGGTAGGGGTTCGAATTATAGCCGAGTGTACAAAGTGTTTGTCCTTTGGGGTTTCCCAGTCTCCCTTCGCGCAAGTGCGGGTACATTTCTTCCACATCATGTCTTCCTCATACCCAACCCACTGGTGTTAAGTATTAGGATAGCCCGAACGGGTAGTAGGACGCGTTGCGCGCACACAAAATGTTATCTTTGCAGGTGGAAGTAGCAGTTTATGACTGTCAAGGACTTCAATGTAGACATGTACAGTATATGCAGGGTGGCCCAATAAAAAGGTAACTGAAATTATTTTATAATCATGAAATTGATACCGTTTAATCTTGTTACAGACGTGTAAGCATATGAGTTAACAATGCCGCAATACGTCAAAGAGGAAAGTTCATGAGCTGTTGAACATTATTTTCGCAGTTATGGTGCTGGAAGGAACAATGGACCATCACTGCAAATTGTGATGGGTGGTTTTGGAGAAAAGTTTCGCAAACAACCACCAGCGAAGAAAACAATTCTTCAATGAGTGGAAATGTTTAGGAGGATAGGTTCAGTTAATTGATATGAACTCGGTATACCCCGCTCTAGTGTTCAACGCATGGTTACAGATATTGGAGAGCACTCATATCGAATCCAGGTATTCCACGAACTTTAAGAAGCAGGCTTCTAAGCAAGACTGCGTTATTGTGCACGTGTTCTGGCGAATGTTTATGAAGATCCAGATTATCTGTGAAATTGGTGGTGGTCCAACGAATGTCATTTGCTACTCGGCGGACAAGTCAATAAGCAGAATTGTCGTTTCCTTGGTTGGGAAAAACCGGATGACTATACACAGCGACCATTACATTCTGTGGGAGTAACAATATGCGCTGCTGTGACGAGCCATGGCATCATTGTTACATATTCCATAGAGGATGAAGATGGCAACACAACCAATGTGACTTCACAAGTGTACAGAGACTAAGTTATCGAACGATTCCAGGCGGATTTGTTAATTGTTTGTGAGCTAAGCAATCTTGACATGGACAAGCAAATATTCCAACAAGATGGGACTACCGGCCATACCGGTTGAGGGAATAGACCGCTACTTGAACATATGTTTTTGGGTCAGTTGGTTTCTAGAGGCACAACATTTCCTTATCCTGCACGAAGTCCTGACCTGTCAGTATGTGATGCATCTTTGTGGGGATTATTGAAAGAACAGTGCTTCAGACCCGTTCCACGTATTCTTCAAGATTTCTGTAAGAACATCGATACAGTTATACAGACTGTGGCAGGGGAGCAGTGTGATGCTATAGCTACTGGGCTTACTGAGCTTATGGAGCTCGTCATAAACAATGGCGGAAAGAACATGATGTGGTTCGATAGTTGTGTGTTAAATGCTATCGAATTATTATTATTATTCGATTTTTTGGGCCATCCTGTACAAAGTTTAATGGTGGTATCTGACAGCTAGTATAAACGCTTCTAATAATACTTTCATAATAATTATTGCATTAATGGCTTTTTAGTAGCTTTTTGAAAGAAAAAACCTTAATAATAGTTTTTCCCGTGGTTGTGTCAACAAAAGATATTATAGTGAATGACATAATAAATTAAAAATATGTATATTCGCACTTGAATCCTTTTAACACTGGTTGGTCATCAAAATAAATGTTTTTTTATAACTTAAACGAAAGAACCATACAAAATATTAGTTTAAAAATAAAACGTTTTAGATTTTAAGTTTACTCGTCTCGGTGACGTAGTTAGCTAACGCGCTAGTTTCGTTTTGATCTAGACTGCTGAGGACGGGGAAATCGATGTTCGAATCTCGCTTGGGTGAACTGGGGGGAGTTCCCTAAATGGTTTTCCACTTTCCCTCTAAGCAAATACGGGTTCACTTTCTATATTTCAACCTTCCAAATTCCTAACCCATTAGCGCAATTAGTACTTAAGCGTATAGCCCAAACGGGTAGCAAGAAGTTTGCCACCTTTCAGGATAAACGGAGTGTACTTCTCCAGTGATTGAAGACACTGATGATCGCTTCTAGCGAGGTTGCTGAAGTTTTCAACTGTATGGTGTCTCATTTTATTTGAAGCGAGCCCTCTTCCTTCATCTACTTTACCGAGGGCACACGTTATCCATTGTGCTACCTGTCCTAAGACATTCATCTTTCATCATGGCTGCTCATATTTTCATCATCATAGTTATTTAAGTTGATGCGTGATTGTAGTATTAACATTTCTTATATAAATGTACTAATAAGTTTAAATTAGTAAACATCCTTTGGCTAAGAACAGTACCTGACCGTTACAAAAATTACTAAACCTATTTTGTTTGTATCTTGTAAGCCTTTCTTCCCATCAGAATGCTACTATACTTGTTGTTTATACTTTCAAGCTTCGTCTTTTTTGCAGAGAAGTCGCCAATTTGTTCTAACAATAACGTCGTGGCGCCTGCAAGGAGTGTAATTAGATCTAAAGAGATTAAACTGAACTCCGCAGTCCAAGTCAGTTACCAAAAAACAAACAGCCGCGTAAGAAATTATTCTGATTCGAAATTCCACTCCGAAAGGACGGTTAAGACACGCAGTTTAAAAAAATAGAAGCCAAGGCATTAAAACTAAAGTGTACCACAAAAACCTTTAAAAAATAAAAAATGCTGGCCCTTAGCCTCAATTATTATCACTTGGGACCAAGACCATACAATAATGGGGGAGGTGGATGGGGGATCTTAGCTACGGTGGTTCGCGGGGAGTATCCAACAGAAGATGGTAAATATGTTTTAATTTAAAGTATATTTTTAACATAAATAAGGTTGTAGGTGATAGCCATTAGCCTGCTAGCCTAAGCAGTGAGGAGGAATGCAACGTGTAAATATTAATAATAGTTTCAGAATCATGGGAGAGCGGGTGGGGTATTAGAACCCAGTAAAGGACCGGCTACACGGAGCCGCACCGCACCGCATCGGCGTGGACGAATCGTCGAGAGAGCAACGCTCCGCACTTTTGCGGTGCGGACCTTGTAACCACCTACCACCGGAAATAAAATGTTCGGAAGCTTCCAAACTTTGTTTTCATGATAACCGCTAAGCACTGTAGGGATGGGCGAAACAGTGATTTTACAATATCGGTAATCACAGTGACCTTGATTTTAAAAGAGCAGTGATTATTCACAGTGATTGGCAGTCACTATGGCAGCACTTGTAGAACTAGGCATTTATTTCACAGCCGTTGCACGTGTGAAGCTGTAGTCATTGTTTCCAACATTACGTACAAGATAAACAATAGTGTATACAACAACTTAATAAACACCAAACATTCTTCTTCTTAATTAATAGCTAACTTAAAACTTTAATCTTCGTAATTAATAGCTAACTTAATTTTATTAAAATAGGTGATAAACCTATGCAAGTAAAAATAAAAATAAAAACTTATTTTGTAGGTGAACTCTGTCTATAAATAATATAAAAATTGCTAGAAAATGCGGTGCGGTGCAGGTCGTCTTTGTGTAGCCATACCCAACCCTCCACCCCACTCGGTATGGGGCAGGCCCAACTATGCCCGGTTTCGTTAATGCGCATGACCACCTGGAATACAACAGCAAGAAAACTTTCCGCGCTTCTCGTCATTTATTTATATACTGTATATGTTCTTGTCCAAGATTTTGTTGTAATTAGAGCTTAAAACCACAACCTTTGGCGATTTATGTAATATCCTGGCTCTATAAATATATATTATAAACCTTTTAGGCGATTATTCAAGTGTTGGGTATTTTTAAATACATAGTTTATTCTTATATGAAAAAAACTAATACAACCTTGGTTGGTGTCAAACAAACACAATAAGGACACAAATTAAAATATATTAAACTATAAACATGTACCGAATTCGCAACTATTATAAATTAAATTTAGCAACTAACATTAAGAAAGAAAACTTCACAATTTATTTTAGATTAACTAGTTTCACTATACAACATACCAACGTATTTACACATAATAGTAATAATAAATAATAATAACAACGATATTATATATATATATATATATATATAAATAGTTCATTTAACATCTCTCGTATATTATTTAAATCTTCTTTCATCTGCCATCTCTTTATAGCCTCTATGGTTTGTTCTTTGCTTTGTATGTATGTTCTTGTTAGAACGAAATACTTTCTAAAAAATAGCCCGTCAATGATTTTAAAACGTTTCTGTGGGCCTACAATTGCTACAACACTAAGCTTTGATTATATCTTAAGATACTGTGGGCTACAATAATTTATTTTTTTAATCAATCATTTTATTTTGAAATAAACTTTAGAATAGCAACCAAATGTTAAGAAGATGATTATTATACATGCGTATGTAAAGACTGGTCTTGTCTACATCGCTTTCTTCAAATCATAACTTTAGATCCTATTACTGCCCCAAACTAAAACTTTGCATATACATAGCATATACATACTTGGGACCAAATGATAGAATAAGATTTTATTTTATTCCTATTTTTTTAAATTTACCTAGTTAAAAAATCGAATTCTTCTTTATGACCCATAAGTTTCTCGAAATAACCTTTCCTATTTTTATTTTGTATTCAGAGCGTGAGCCAAGAGCTTAAAAATGTTGAAGATTTTATCGGTAGGTCTCCAAAAAGTAATACGTCAATAAATGCGATTGAATGAAAATTAAACATTTTCCATAATCAATGCCAAGTTGCAAAAAGTAATTAAAAATGCAAGGTTGAGAAGTGTTACTCCATTGGTTGATTTCACATGGAATGACCCTTCAATGAAAATCAGGGAAACCTATTCGTGTTATGATCAAGTTTAAAAATTATTTTGTGGGAAATAATAAACAATATCCTGAAATAAAGTAAATCCACTTCCACCTTTAGATGATAGCACATGTATTCCTCCATAATAAGTATAAGTAAGCAGTTGGTATTTACATTATATTGGCAATGCATGGTGTTTCGACTATCCATTTCCCCAAATAAAGAAAGGAAAAACATTAGAATTAGAAACACATTGGTTTAAGAATCAAATAGACTGATTAGCTGTTGAAATGGCTATTTGTAACTAAGTATAACATCGCTAATGGTTTGAGTTTTGAAATTTAACTTAAAATCATGTTTTGCCGTGGTATTGTTCGATAACCAATGGCAGGATAAATTGTACTAAAACTATTAAACAGCATACACATTTTAGTGTCATGTCAAATGAATTTCAAATTATATTTTAGCGGGAGAAATCTCCAATTTTTTGCCATTTAACTCTATTCCTTCTTCTATCGCTTACAATTGCTGCTACTTGAAAACTACATTCAACTTCAATTATATTTTAATTATATTCGGTAATTGGCTGGTTAAAATAATAAGTTGCTGGTTGTTTCCAGTTTCCTAACAAATTAAGTGTCATGCAGACTTGTGTATATAGGCCTAAAAATCTTTCATTCCTTTTACCAAAACAGCTCTGATTACTTATTTTAAGCTCATCGAAAGAGAGCATGGCTATTTTGTAGAAAAAAACTTTTAAATCTTTAAAGTATAGCTATTGCCAAATTTCAAGTTCGAAGTTTTTAATCAGAACCATAAATGTTAACAGATAGCTTTGGCACGGAAATTGAACCCCGGAACTTTGGCTTAGCACGCACGGAATTAATTCCCGTGTACATGTATAATTTTTCAACTAATTTAATACTAGGCCTAATTTAAATTGATCACCTTTCCACTGCCATGATTGTGCTAATCTTAATTTTAGCCTGTGATATTTAATTAGCATTTATTTTATTACATTCATAATTCTAGATTTGTGTTTGTTTCTAATTGTATTTTTATAAGGTGACACACCTAATAAAACTATGTATCATATTTAATCAGGGTAGCTTGGTAACAATTTAATTCAAAATTTGAAATTAATTTATTGTTCACTAAATAAGTTAACACTAAAATGTGTAATGTAATATTTACTGTTGTGAAGACAATGGTGTCTGTGGCACATCTTCCGGGAAAATATCCATTAAAACTTCTGTTTGTGAATTAACAGTAGTCGGATGTATGGTATTATCTAGAGATGTGGGGTTAGCCGACTCTAAATGTTGAGGGAGAATACTTTCAATAGTGTCACCATCAGTTAAGCTACAGGATGGCATCTCTGAATGTCGAGGGGGTCTTATTTGAAATGTATCGATTGTAATATTCCTGGAAAAAATAATTATTAATGTAAAAATAATAATTTGTAATAAACAAATCTTTGACTAAAGTTTTTGTTGAATTTATTTATGTCTTGTGCATTCTTTAATTTGTTCATTAAAATACATACACCTATTTTACACTATTATGTTTAAAGTTAAACCGCTATTTTGTTTTTCTTACTAAAGTTATTTTGAGTTAATCAAATACATACATAATATAAAGAAAATATTCCAGGAAGACTATTAACATACATTTTATGACTCATTTTTTTGAATTCTCATTCTCGCACAATGTAATATCATAAATTTAATAAACAAGTTTAGTTTTGCACTACACCAAATCAATTAATTTGTAAAATTGTTCCAACGTTTGCATTTTAAATATATGTATTTTACATTAAAT